>JADLZK010004730.1:0-25492 GCA_015847255.1 Hyparrhenia diplandra
AGGAATGATAATAATTTGTAACATAACCTCCTCCTAATGGGCCTGGGCCCACCTTTGTTTTTGTCCCAAAGACCTGGACGACACCGTGCCGATGCACCCAATAACTTAAGAAGTCTGGTCGAAAGTGTCATCGAAACCCCGATTTCACCACTCATACCAAGATCAACAAAGGAGTAGCTACAACATTACAACATTTGTTATAAAAATATAGATCGAGTGCGTAAGAATAATAACATTAATTTTACAAAATGTGAGTAAGTTATATTTAAGTAAACTTAACTTAATTAATTTGCGAAGCTAAGTAGACTAGAAGACAACCAGATCATGTCATGCCCACCGACATAACCTTGGTTAACAAAGACGAGTCAAGACTCGCAATAAGGGTTAACAAACCCCGAGTGCACGGAGTACTCAACAAGACTTAACCGTCAAGGAAAAAGGAGAAGACTTAGGAATGCCGGCTTAGGGAATCAAGGAAAGGTTTTAGCAAGAATCAAGGACTCATTTTGCGTAAAAGCTTACTAAAAAGTGAATCCTTACTTTCAAGGTTTTAATTTCAAATTGGTAACTCATATACTCTAGGTGATTCTATACTAGAGCAAACATTTCTTTCATAAGCCAACTTTCTTTCCTCAAAACCATGTTCCATCAATTACTACGATGAAGGTCGAGAATCGGGTCTCCTTCTCCGAGAAGCGGGGCGATTCATGAATCGATTATAATCCCAAATTGGGAGTTCTAACCACACGAAATATGTAGCACCTAAGCTTGCATATATCAACCTTTTCTCAGATTTGTCCAAAACGGGGAACGAGGCCTCGCGCCACCCGAGTACACGCACCCCCCGCCGTACCAATTTCAAGCGGTAGGGTACACGCTACTCCCATCATCTCTCCACTCCCGGTCGCGTGGTTGCCGTCCCGATTTGGCTCCACCGAGATCCCGGCTTACCGAGTATGTGGTAGTACTAGTTTCGCGACGACTGGGGTGATCGCCAGGCGGACGTGCCATTGACCAAAAGGTCTCAGCGCAATATGCGCTCAAAAAAGTCCCGATTTCACTCAAAGGCCAAACAACGGGGACGGTCCTTAAACGACCAACACGGACAAGCACGGCTAGGAATCCTCACGCTTTCAACCTACGCCCCGTCCGATCTCAAATTCATCACTACAACTCTTTCTTTTTTCAAAAAAACGGTACCATCTCCTCAAATAAAACATTTTGATGAAAAACTTAACTAATTAAGGGGGCTAAGCATCACTAAGCATTTTCAAAATAAACAGTTATCAAGGATGGTATTGAAATAAACAAGGATGGTAATGCAACAATTAGGTTATCACTCAACTCCTAATTACTTAATGCAACAAAGCATAGACAAAAGTGATATAAAGCTTTTAAAACATCAAGGAAGGGTTTAATGTAACCGGGCTTGCCTGCTTTGCGGGGAAAGTTAGATTCCGCATCGGATCATCCGAATCATACTTGACACCAACATCTCTAGTGGATACACCTTCTCCAAAGCTCGATCATCGCAAAACCACATCACTCTCGCTCACTACACGTAATAATGTATGCTTCAACATGATGGAATTTAAATATGATGCTCAAACGATGCATGAAATGATAACAACTTGAGTACAACTTTCCTTCACGATAAAGTTGCAACCCAACAAAACCAACTTGTTGAACTACTCTACAAGATATCATCACCATTGCCTAAGGAGTTCTCAAGGACCATTTGAGTGTGTATGATCCAAGATTCACAAAACAACACAAAAGTCACACAAATCCTAAGTCATTAAACACTAAACATTTCGCTTAAACACATAAAATAATAGAGCATAAAATAGAAAATAATTTAAACATTTCAAAATGACTCCAAACTTTTTATACAAGAAGGACACATCATAAAACAGTATCAAATAAATTTTCATGATTTTTGAATAAATCTTTTATTTTCTAAAAATCATGGAAGATGCATTTTTCAATTAAAAAATGTATTTTTAAACATGCAAGAACTACCCAAAACTCAAGTTTCATAATTTTCATACGTAAACATACTCATAAGAAGACTCTACAAAAAATTTTAGAATTTTTGAAGCTATTTTCAAATTTCTATGAATTTTGCAAAGTTGGGCACTATTCACCTTTAAATAAATCGATAAAACAAAAACTAAAAAGAAAACGGCCATTGGGCCGATTCTCGCCCTGGCGCGGCCCAAAGCGCCCGCAGGCCGGCCCGGCTCCGCCCACGCTAACAGCCGGCCGGGCGCCCTACGCCCGACCGACCACGGCGGCGCCCGGCTTTGATCGACGCTTAGTTCGCCCGGGCCGGCGAGGTCTCCCGGCGACTACACCTAGCCTATCTTGCTCCCCTCGCTCTCCTACACCTCCCCGACACCTCAAACCCAACACCTAGGGCACCGAGGCACCCCTTTGCCGACGGCTATGGCAAAGACGGGCGGCGCGACCACGCGGCGGAAGAGCTCCCCCGAGCTTTCCCCGACGACGCGAGCACGACAACCTCTCTAGGACACCTAGACGACCAGAACTCCTCACTCAATCGACCCAAAACGACCTCAAGCACGACGCAACCTCGCGACGCTGAGCGGAGCTTAACGCCGAGCTTCGTCGGCGATCCGGCGTTCGCGCCGCAGCCGCTGAAACGGAAAACGGAGGCGGCACTATCGCGGATCGTAGCTCACCGAGATGACGATGCTCATCGCCGGTTTGGACGAGATGAGGCGAGGTGGTCCGACGGCGGTGACGGACGGCGGCGGCGGCGCTCTCCGTGGCAAGGTCGGGCGTTCCGACGAGTTGGGACCGCAGATTGGAAAAACGGACAAGCCGATCGCGAGCACAACGCCAAGGCGTCGCGATATCACTAGACGGTTTCCTCGGCGCACCAAAACCGGCCGACGACGACGCAGATGGCTCGCGGGCGGCGGCTGGCCGGCGACCTTGAAGAAGAAGGCGTCGCGCGGGTGACTCGGTCGATGAAAAACGACGCCGAGCTTGCTCAATCGACGCCAAGCAAAGGAGTTGCGTAACACTATGACAAGATCAATTCGGTGGATTTGAGTTCGACAAACCACGACAAAGGAAAGGGGCGGAGATGGTTGCCTACGGATGGAGGAGGAGAAGAAAAAGTCGACGACGGCGTCGGCTCCGCGTTTTTATAGGGCAAAGGATGGTTGGACGGTGGATGGCGACGCCGCAAGCCGGGCCAGTGGTCGGTGACGCGACGAGGATGGCCGGCGCGAGACGGCCACGGCGTCGCCGACGACGGCGATTGAACGGCATGGGCGGCCATGCCTAAGATCAGTAGCACCCAAACCCTAACTTTTGGAATTTTTGCAAATTACTTCCAAAATTTGAACTAAACTTGAAAAACTCCAAAAGCAACTTTGCTTAAAATTTCAAGATCTACAATTTTCACAATTGGAAGATTTTCAAATTCGGCCTCCAAAAGGACTTTTTGAAATGGGATCAAAAAGGATAAATTTGAATTCAAAATTACTTTTAAAATTACATAAAAACTTGAAAAACTTTGTACATATCTTTTGTTCATCAAGAAAAGATCTTCAAAGTAGCTTTTGGAAGCTTTGTCAAATTTGGCATAGATTTTGAAATAAACAAAAAAGGGGTAAAGAAGGGTTAGGGTTTAGGGTTTCCGACAAAAAGGGTAACTCTGATTCCTATTCTTTTCGCATCTTTTCATCCAACAACTTAACCAACTATAACTAAACTTATTTTTGCCCAAACCAAAGCTTAAGCGGTAAATAACGGGGGGTGTTACGGCCTTTCCCCCTTAACGTAATCTCGTCCCGAGATTCGTAACGGGACTTCTAAGAAAGCGACGAGAGATTTCCATAGCTTTAAAACTACACCAAAGATGATTGAACTTGCCCACACGATAGAAGATTACAAAACCATTGGAGATACAAAGAGGATACAAAGATTACTCCCCCGGGTCTAGTGACACTTCTATTACATAAGAAAGCCTTACTCCAGAAACTTCGACAGACGAGGATAGAGAAGAAACACCAAGAAGATAAGCGACCAAAGCGCAATAGGACCCCAACAGATCCAGAAACAGATGGGATCGAGGAGGCACAACATGTCAAGAAGGCACAGAATGAATCCTAAGGCCATAAGCTAACTTGATGTAGACTCGACCTTCTTAGGACGGAAACTGGACTTCTTCTTCAATGAAGTACGCAACAACCTTTGGCAACCTGGATTTGCGAGTAAGAGCTTGAACTCGAAGCACTAGCTCCCACGCCTTCTTCTCGGTTCAATTACTTCTTGAGCTAGACAACTTCACTTTGAGGAGGAAATCGACTCCGTGATTCTTAGAGGAGATTTTGCGAGGATTGGGAGAGATGGAAGTGGCGGCAAGGTACCGGGTTATGTTTTATAGCGCAGAGGAGCGGATAGAGATGCTGCAGCGCACTGAGGAAGAGGAAGCCGAGAGAGAGAGAAGAGAGAAAACCAAAAGCAGTTCACGGGTGGAGCGGCCACCAGCTATGGTGCGCTCTATGCTCAAGCCTAAGGTGACAGGATTCCCACGACGTGGAGGCGAGTAGTAGGTGAAGCCATGGTGGGGTCCCGGTACGGTGCAATGGCGAGGGTCGCGCGCATAGCACACAAAGAAAGAGGAAGAAAGAGAGCGTGGTGCGTAAGAAGACGTGACCCGACTTAAGCGAAGTGCGGGCACAACGAGACCGCAACACGAAAAACGAGCACAGAGGGACCAGATGCTCACGACCTTCAGAAAACACGTGGCGGCAACGGGATGCCACAATGATCCCGACCTTCGTAAATGATTAAACAGTCCCTTATCTACCACTTCTTGTAACTGTTAATGTTGATGTCGCTGACTTGCTCTTCAAGGGTCACCTTTCTTGTAACTTTCGTAAGGCACTTACAAAGCAACCGATCCGATATACGCAGTCCTCGGATAGAATATAGATAAATAACCAAGGAAAATCACGGCAAGGGGAAGCTTTAGTGTAGTTTTGTAATGGATCATGATTAGAAATCATTATCATAACACCACGGCCAAAACCACAACCACGGAGAGAATCCATATGATAAAAATTAGTGGTGACCAAGGATTTACAAACGAAGGATAGCAAACAAAGGAGTTCCAAAGCGTAGAGTCACTATGGAGATGATTAAAGATCAAAGCCAAGGATATAATACTAGAAGAGTTTGGATAGAAGAGTTTGGATAGAAGAGTTTGGAAATTATCAACCAAGATTCTAGGGCGTAAATCAAGGAGTTATCGAAGATCAAAGAGAGATGTGCATGGCAAGAGTCGCCTAAGAGACCCAACAAAAACTTGGTATAGCTATACACGACACAACACAAGTCGTGGCAATAGCTTACACGTAACATGCTAGCTAAACTAAGATTTAACTAAAAGTCACCAACAAAGCAAACACGGGCAACAATCAAAATTGATAAATCTCATTCATGAAAGCTAATTTATTAAACATTTAAACAAGCCCACGTAAATTTATCAAACTCTCAATCAATAACAAAAACATCATTTCACAAAACATATGAAACACCTCATGTGCACCATATGAATGCTAAAATCAACATATGCAATGCAATGATATCTACTAATAATGCAACAAGATGATCATGAATAAATGGAATATGAAGATCTTTCCCCTTAACAGTAAATCAAATTCGAATTTCAAGGTGACAAACCCGTGGGACAAGTAATGGAGAAAGAAAATGTGTCAAATATATATTGACTTATAAGAAATTTTGTAAAACAATAAAGTTGATATCAAAATTGCAAACTGAAGCAAAAGGTGATTGCAACCGATAAGGTTTTTCGAATTTCTAGAGAAGTATGGATATGGATTTCCAAAAGAGTTTACAAGGAAGGAGAAAACACATTAATTATGGACTATAGTAAATCATGACCATAGACCCCGACATGATGAGCGCCCGACGGTATTTCCTTATAGCCGCGGTCCACGGAGACCCCTGTGTTTTCGACGCTATTTCCGATCACGGATCATGGTTCTACCATAGGACACAATTTTTGCAACTCTCAACCAACACTTGTTGGCGGTCAAAGTGACGAGAAGAGCATGTGTCGAATTGAAGAAGTCAAAATACGACACATGTATGAGTTGAGAAATCAAGGAGTAGTCCGAGGCTTTTTAAATAGAGTTGACATGGCAAGGTGCAAGCTCCTAAAGATTGGAACTTATGAAGCAAAGATTATCAAATGGAAGTCCATTAACCAAAAACCTGGTATAGGACGAAATTTAGGACAAACAACTATAAAGAAGAATAGTTGTCTCGAATAAAAAGAGGAAGAATCAACATTATATGGATGATATGATGCATGCTCGTCCCTATACGTCTTCACAATGTTAAGCGTACTCGCCTTCATTATGTTAGATGTTAGTAGGTTATAGGGCTTTAATTTATATACTATCTTCATCGCACCAATGAGATGTTGAAAAGCACTTAGCGTAACATTGTCGGTGAAGTTAACTCTCCGCTTGCTCTTCAAAAGATGACATAAAAACTTCTTAAAATCTTTCACTTGACTTGTCGGAAAAATCTTCATTAAAAGCTTCCAAAGAAGCATAAGGAAAGAAAGAAGATTATTTTTAAGTTGTTATTTTCAAAAACTTTTAGATTACAAAATCATTTTGAAGTTTTTCAAAAGTAATATTGTAGTCGGTCCTAAGTATGAGCTCGATACCATTCTATAAAAGTAACCTCCTAATTACTAGGCCCACCCAAGACACTGTCTTTGTCCCAAAGACCTCGGCTACCGTGCCGATGCACCCAATAACTTAAGAAGCTCTGTCGAAAGTGTCATCGGAAACCCCGATTTCACCACTCATACCAAGATCAACAAAGGAGTAGCTACAACATTACAACATTTATTACAAAAAATAGAGATCAGAGTGCGAAAAGAATAATAACATTAATTTTACAAAATGTGAGTAAGTTACATTTAAGTAAACTTAACTTAATTAATTTGCGTAAGTCGAGTAGACTAGAAGACAACCGGATCATGTCATGCCCACCGACATAACCTTGGTTAACAAAGACGAGTCAAGACCGCAACAAGGGTTAACAAACCCCGAAAGTACGGGAGTACTCAACAAGACTTAACCGGCCAAGGAAAAAGGAGAAGACTTAGGAATGCCGGCTTAGGGGAATCAAGGAAAGGTTTTAGCAAGAATCAAGGACTCATTTTGCAGAAAAGCTTACTAAAAGTGAATCCTTACTTTCAAGGTTTTAATTTCAAATTGGTAACTCATATACTCTAGGTGATTCTATACTAGAGCAAACATTTCTTTCATAAGCCAACTTTCTTTCCTCAAAACCATGTTCCATCAATTACTACGATGAAGGTCGTGAATCGGGTCTCCTTCTCCGAGAAGCCGTGGCGATTCATGAATCGATTATAATCCCAAATTTGGGAGTTCTAACCACACGAAATATGTAGCACCTAAGCTTGCATATATCAACCTTTTCGATTTGTCCAAAACGGGAACGAGGCCTGCGCCACCCGTGTGTACGCACCCCCACCGCCGCACCAATTTCAGCGGGGCGGGTACACGCTACTCCCCGCATCATCCACTCCACTCCCGGGCGTGGTTGCCGCCCCGATTTGGCTCCACCGAGATCCGCTTACCGCAGTATGTGGTAGTACTAGTTTCGCGACCGACGGGTGATCGCCAGAGACGCGTGCCATTGACCAAAAGGTCTCAGCGCAATATGCGTTCAAAAAGTCCCGATTTCACTCGGGCCAAACAATCCGGACGGTTCTTAAACGACCAACACGGGACAAGCACGGCTAGGAATCCCGCCGGCTTTCAACCTACGTCCCCGTCCGATCTCAAATTCATCACTACAACTCTTTCTTTTTCGAAAACGGTACCATCTCCTCAAATAAAACATTTTGATGAAAAACTTAACTAATTAAGCGTGGCTAAGCATCACTAAGCATTTTCAAAATAAACAGTTATCAAGGATGGTATTGAAATAAACAAGGATGGTAATGCAACAATTAGGTTATCACTCAACTCCTAATTACTTAATGCAACAAAGCATAGACAAAAGTGATATAAAGCTTTTAAAACATCAAGGAAGGGTTTAATGTAACCGGGGCTTGCCTGTTTTGCAGGGAAAGTTAGATTCCGCAGTCGGATCATCCGAGTCATACTTGACACCAACATCTCTAGTGGATACACCTTCTCCAAAGCTCGATCATCGCAAACCACATCACTCTCGCTCACTACACGTAATAATGTATGCTTCAACATGATGGAATTTAAATATGATGCTCAAACGATGCATGAAATGATAACAACTTGAGTACAACTTTCCTTCACGATAAAGTTGCAACCCAACAAAACCAACTTATTGAACTACTCTACAAGATATCATCACCATTGCCTAAGGAGTTCTCAAGGACCATTTGAGTGTGTATGATCCAAGATTCACAAAACAACACAAAAGTCACACAAATCCTAAGTCATTAAACACTAAACATTTCGCTTAAACACATAAAATAATAGAGCATGAAATAGAAAATAATTTAAACATTTCAAAATGACTCCAAACTTTTCATACAAGAAGGACACATCATAAAACAAGATCAAATAAATTTTCATGATTTTTTTGAATAAATCTTTTATTTTCTAAAAATCATGGAAGATGCATTTTTCAATTAAAAATGTATTTTTAAAACATGCAAGAACTACCCAAAACTCAAGTTTCATAATTTTCATATGTAAACATGCTCATAAGAAGACTCTACAAAAATTTTTTAATTTTTGAAGCTATTTTCAAATTTCTATGAATTTTGCAAAGTTGGGCACTATTCACCTTTAAATAAATCGATAAAACAAAAAACTAAAAAGAAAGCGGCCATTGGGCCGATTCTGGCCCGGCGGCGCCCAAAGCGCCAAAGCAGGTCGCCCGGCCCCGCCCACGCTAACGGGCGGCCCCGGCGCCCTCAAGGCGCCCGGCTTTGGCCGGCGCTAGTTCACGGCGGCGAGGTCTCGGCGACTACACCTAGCCTATCTTGCTCCCCTCTCTCCCCACACCTCCCGACACAATCGCAAACCCAACACCTAGGGGCACCGAGGCACCCTTTGCCGCCGGCTATGGCGGCACAGCGGCGCCGACCACGGGAAGAGCTCACCGGGCTTTCCCCGGCCGCGACGGCGAAGCACAGCCTCTCTGGGAGCACCTAGGCGACCCGAACTCCTCACCAATCGACCCAAAAACGACCTCAAGCACGACGCAACCGCCGAGACGCGCAGCGGCAAGAACGCCGGCTTCGTTCGGCCGGCGTTCGGCGGTCACGCAGCTGAAACGGAAAACGGACGGCGACTATCGCGGACCGGTAGCTCACCGAGATGACGTATGCTCATCCGGTTTGGACGGGAGACGAGGGAGGTGGTCCGACAGCGGTATGTGGGCGGCGGCGGCGCTCTCCTCGGCAAGGTGCCCGTTCGACCGAGTTGGGATCGCAGATTGAAAAAACGGCCAAGCCGATCATGAGCACAACGCCAAGGCGATGCGATATCACTAGACGGTTTTCCTCGGGCGCCACCAAACCGGCCGACGACGACGAGATGGGCTCAGCGGGCGCGCGGGTCGGGCGACCTTGAAGAAGAAGGCGCGCTGGTGACCTTGGCCGATGAAAACGACGCGAGCTTGCTCAATCGCCGCAAAGGAGTTGCGTAACACTATGACAAGATCAATTCGTGGATTTGAGTTCGACAACGACGACAAAGGAAAGGGGGCGGAGATGGTTGCCTGGGCCGGCAAAGTGGAGGAGAAGAAAAAGTCGACGACGGCGTCGCCTCCCGCTTTATAGGGCAAAGGGATGGTTGACAGTGGATGGCGACGCCGCTGCCCGGGCCGTGGCCGGTGACGCCGCGAGGATGGCCGGTTACGCGAGATCCGCCACCGCGGCCGGCGACGACGCTGAATCCGGCATGGGCGGCCATGCCCAAGATATGTAGCACCCAAACCCTAACTTTTGGAATTTTTGCAAATTACTTCCAAAATTTGAACTAAACTTGAAAAACTCCAAAAGCAACTTTGCTTAAAATTTCAAGATCTACAATTTTCACAATTGGAAGATTTTCAAATTCGCCTCCAAAAAGGACTTTTGAAATGGGATCAAAAAGGATAAATTTGAATTCAAAATTACTTTTTAAAATTACATAAAAACTTGAAAAACTTTGTACATATCTTTTGTTCATCAAGAAAAGATCTTCAAAGTAGCTTTTGGAAGCTTTGTCAAATTTGGCATAGATTTTGAAATAAACAAAAAGGGGTAAAGAAGGGTTAGGGTTTAGGGTTTCCGACAAAAAAGGGTAACTCTCTGGATTCCTATTCTTTTCGCAAGATCTTTTCATCCAACAACTTAACCAACTATAACTAAACTTATTTTTGCCCAAACCAAAGCTTAACTGGTAAATAACACACCTGGGGTGTTACATAATTACAATTTTTTTTTTTTCGCAGCTGAGGACATGCATGTTCTTGTAGGTAGGGATTCATATGTATATTCTAAAAAATGGAGGTTAAGGACTCTAGCTGTTGCATTGTACTCCCTCCTGCCTCAAATTATATGTCATGTCAAGAATCTTGGAGAATAAATCATTTCAAGCTTAACTAAATTTACAATATATTGTCAACTAAGTATTATTAGATTTTTCATTAATTATATTTCCATGGCATACTTATTTGATGTTACATAGTTTTCTATAATTTTGATTGAACTTGAAATGTTTTGACTCTTTAAGATTCTTAGAAGAAATGTTTTATAATTTGGAATGGAGTATACCATAGCTAGCTGTACGTTGCGCTACCCACACTCCTGCCATATTAGCTAGCTGTTGCATGCTAATTCGCACGATACACACAGTAGGCACATGGCATGCCAACAACTTTCCATATATCCGTCTCACCAATACGCCGCGCAAACTTGTCACGTAGCCGAAAAGCTGCCCTGTCCATTCGTTTGATCGTCTGGAGTGGACCGCCTCCTTCCCTCCCTGTCCAGCCAGGGCTGTCCCTGCAGGCGGTCGTCGTCCATGAACATTATTACTACGTGCCAACTAAAGTTGAGAGATACATTTAAAAATGGTTTGTAATTGCAGGCAAGCACGTCATTTGGCCATCATCAACCATTGTTCCATACTGTATATATAATTAACTAACTGTACGTTCTCCTCATCCAGGTCAGTGATAATTATCCCATCGATATGTATACAGCCAACACGAATGAGCTAGGAGCTAGCTCTGGTCGACGTAGCTTATTGGACGTGATCTGGACACCTATATATATTATATTATATATAAAAATGTCGAGATATCATGCATGCATTCTGCCATCTTGTCAGTGATAATTATCTTTGTAAAGAACAATTTCATGCATGATATATCTCGTTGATCATCTTACCTACTCCTCCAATGCACACCGAACCCGTGGTGAAGATAGGACAAAGAAATAGACAGAAGATTGAGGTGTGATCCCGTTGATAATGTTGTGAATCATCATCTACATCTATCATGCATGCTTGCTGCTGTCTCATCAAATATAGTACAGTTAAAAATCAGTGGCATACTCTTATCTGAAATTCCGAACACTTTTAATCATTATAGTACGTTTTTATTTGTTTGTGAAAGTTTTAATTGGTCTACAGATTTTTGTGCATGCATGCAAAGCATGCGTCATGGATGATGAAACTTTCTTTGGCAGTTTATACTTTATAGAACTCACTCATTCACTCACTCTGCATGCCCATCAAAATTTGACTCTACATGTCTGACGTCAGCATGTGTTCATTTAGAATTTGGAAAAACACCCAAAAATCCAAGAAAAAAATATATTCCAAATGCAAGTGCAACGCCCGCCAGGTCAGCGAGCCCCTAGCCCAGCAGCTCGGCTCGGTCTCGCCGTAGGGTGTAGCCTGGCTCACGGGCCAATGCAACGGCCTCACGGGCCCCCACGTCAGCCTCCCCCGAGCGCGTCCAGTAGAGCCAACTGGCTGGCTGGCTGGCGGCTGCAGCTCCGAGCAGCTCGCGGGCGGGGCTCGCCGTGCGCGTGGGCTAGCTTCCATATATTTCGGCGCCGCCCCCCTCCCCCCCGCCGCCGCACCGTGCCTAAAAACATTTCCAGCCGTCTTCCTCCTCGTCGATCTCCCCAGCCCTCCAAGCGAGTTCGCTTCACTCCTCCAAATCCGGGGCATTAACACGCGCGTGAGGAGGTAGGGCGCGCGAGATGGAGGCGGCGGCGGTGTGGGACGAGGAGCGTTGTTATTCCGTGATGCCGGAGGAGGACGGAGACATCGAGGACGTCCCGCCGATAGGCGACAGGAGCGGCAGCGAGGACGAGGCGGAGGCGGGCTCGTTGAACTCCCAGCGGTGGCCGCGGAGCTTCCGGTACGTCCGCGCGCGGCGCATTCTCTGCGATCGATCTTGTTCCTCCTGCTTCGGAACGAAGGCACGGGCGATCTTGTTCGGAAACGATTAAACGATCTTGTGTTCACATGTGACATACTCCGTATGGTTCATTTTTCTCCTCCCTTAGGGAAGCGACTGACACCTACACCATTGCTGCGTCTCCGGGCGGCTTCGGTCACCTCGGCGGTGGTGATGATTGCGGTGGCCTGGGCTCTGACGACCTGAAGCTGCCTCTTCTGTCAGACAAGCCAGATGTGAAGCAAGATTCAGCCAAGAACTTGCTGTTGCTGGCAGAAGCAGGGCCCTTCGGTTCAGTGCTGATAAGTGATGGGAAACTCTCAGATAGTTTGCAACAAGCTGCAACACCCCCAGTCACTCCGGGATGCAATCTGACACAAACCGTGTTCAATGGTACAGTTCTACCCTTGCAATTTACTGTAACTAAAATGGCACTTACTGAATCTTCCTAGGATTAATTATTGGGCGTGTCTCATGTTTTGCCGTGTCGTTGGCAGGGGTCAACGTGCTTGCTGGCATTGGCATTTTCTCTGCTCCCTACACGATTCGTGAGGCCGGATGGGCCAGCCTTGTGGTTCTGGCATTTTTCGCTGTGGTGTGCTGCTACACTGGAGTTCTTCTGAAGTATTGCTTTGAGAGCAAAGATGGTGTGAAAACATTCCCAGACATTGGGGAGGCTGCCTTTGGAAGGATCGGTCGGCTTCTCATTTCTGTGAGTACTGGTTTCGTTAGCACGGATTTTATTTTATTGCACAAAAATTATAGATAGAATTTGAGGACGAAAGAGCACTGAGCCACCACCTGCTCTCAATTAAAATTCAGAAAAAAAAAACACTGTCAGTGGTTTCTACATTCCCTTTGGCACAGATAAATCATATCTACTGAAATCTCCAAGACTAACCATTTGATGTTTGTGTTTTGATTGTGCAGATAGTTCTGTATACCGAGCTCTATGTAAGAAACCCATTTCCCCTGGCTTATATTTTTGCGTAAATTTTTTTTTATTGCTGTGTTGGTGGGTAAACACATGACTTTATTCTTTTCACATTTGAGTTATCTATCTTTTTTAATGCAGTCCTTTTGTGTGGAGTTCATTATTCTGGAAGGTGATAACCTGGCATCAATTTTCACAAGCACCACTTTCGATTGGAATGGGATTCATGCCGATGGGAGGCACTTCTTTGGAGTTTTATTTGCTCTTGTTGTCTTGCCCAGCGTGTGGTTGCGAGATCTTCGAGTAATATCTTACCTTTCAGGTCTTGCTGCTCTCATCCAACTTCATTTTTCTCAACTTGGTCATGCATATTATAACTGATTGATTGATATAACCTAATTATTTCTTCAGCGGGTGGTGTGTTTGCAACTCTTCTGGTTTTCCTGTCTGTTGGTTTAGTTGGTGCTACTGGCAACGTAGGGTTCCATATGGCAGGGAAAGTAGTGAAGTGGGATGGTATTCCATTTGCAATTGGTATTTATGGTTTCTGTTATGCTGGGCACTCAGTATTTCCAAATATCTATCAGTCAATGTCTGATCGCACAAAATTCAACAGGGCACTCTACATATGGTATGTAGATAACTATACGTCAATTTGAACTGCATTGTGATGGGAGTACCTCTTGTTCAGTAATGATTTTTCTCATTGTTATGTCTAATTGTGCTGTTCAGTTTTGCAATATGCACGGCAATTTATGGCGCTATAGCTGTTATGGGCTACCTCATGTTTGGAGATAAGACTCTGTCACAAATAACTTTGAATCTTCCAAAAGATTCATTTGCGTCAAAAGTTGCACTATGGACCACGGTAACTATTTTTGTTGGCTGCCATGATTCAATTAAATTAGCCCTTTTTGTTCTTTCATATATACCCTCACTGTGCCATTTTTGTGTTTCAGGTGATCATTCCTTTCACAAAGTATCCTTACACATCTTAATTATCACTTCAGAAACTTGAGGGTTTCAGGACTGCACTGTGTGTCTGAAATTGTCTTACTCCTTTAAGGGTTTGCTTCATCCTTAACCACTTGCAGATATTCTTTGGTGATAAACCCATTGGCTCGGAGCATAGAAGAGCTGCGTCCAGCAGGGTTTCTGACAGATAGAGTCTTCTCTGTTACGCTGCGGACTACCCTTGTTGCATCAAGCGTATGCATTGCTTTTCTCCTGCCATTCTTTGGTAAGTACTGACCCATTATGTATAAACGTGGAGTCCTGTCTGCATCTTAGAGTTATCAGCAAATTTTGTATGTTCAATTCAACCTTGGTAACATATTAAACCATAGCCACCTTGGATGTTCAGAAAGCTTCAGAAAACATGTTTGCTTTAATCTTCAGAAACAATCGAGTCTTTATTTGCTCATCTTGAGAAGGTTCGTAATTGTGTTCAGCATGAGCTTCGTCTCTGCTATGTCTCCTGTAATAGCTACTTAGAAACCTCTGATCCTGTCTCTCCTCACTACTGCAGCTCTAATAGCTGGTAGATGGTGGAGGATAGTCTTTTCGTTCTGGTTTCTCGAAAAACTCTGAAACTCATGTATTTCCGTTTGAATGAATGGAAATGGGGCTTTGTCCTCGCGTGGAAAAAAATCTTGAGAAGGTTCAGAAGCTATAGAATGAAAAATGATTCTCTTGATGTTAAGGAAGCACACACATACATGAATTCTACGTTTATTAGGCAGTGGAACTACTTGTAAAAAAATACACAGAAGACCTATGCATCTTCATCTTTTTTTCCTGGCTTATTATCGATGTATAACATGTGATTCTGACTGTATTGCACATCCCAGGTCTTGTGATGGCTCTCATTGGATCTCTTCTTAGTATACTTGTGGTATGTTTGCTTCTCTTCCATCTTTTTTTCCGAAAGAGGACCTTAATGGTCATGCTATAGGAATCTAGGATAATAAAACAAAATGCATGAAAACAAATCTGTCAAGTCAAATATAGTTCTCACTAAAACAAAGCTATAGCTAGATTCTAAAACCTCGTTCTACATCATAACATTTTTTACAGAAAAAACAAAGCCCACCTATATATCTGATGAAAAGCTATGTGATAATTAACTGAACAAACACGTTTCAGCATCATATCCCGTGAACATCTGAATGATTGCCTATCACTTTCAGGCGCTCATAATGCCTGCCCTGTGCTTCCTGAAGATAGCTCGGGATAAAGCGACACGCTTGCAGGTAAACGCCCAGGGCTCTCAAGACAGTATATAAAAATTTTCATTACACTTCAATGACTGACGCCTGGTTATTTGTCACTCCGATCCGTCGCTGCTACGGAAGGTCATCGCAAGCGTCATGACCGTCGTTCTGGGGGCCGTCTGCGCAGTTCTTGGGACGTATAACTCCATCGCCAAGATAGCCGAAAGCTACTAGCAAGCGTTCAAAGACCAAAGGTCTCCGTGGCCCCGGCCGCCCGCCGCGTTTTGCACAGGGCGCCATCGTGCCCTGTGTCTTGGCCTCCCATGTATGTACTGCACCGTGCATGCAGAAGTGCGAACTGTTTTCGATCTGTTCGTGGCCCGTGCAGGGTACCATCGTGCCCTGTCGGCCTGCAATGCAATAAGAGGGCACCTCTGTGCGTGAGCGTGACTGTGTTTTATGAAGACTTGGTGTTTTTGCTCGCATTTCCATGAAACTGTGTTTCTGCCATGACCCGAGACTGCCGTGCCGGCGGGCGGTGGTCGTCGGTTGCCGAGGGCGGCCGGGGCTTGCAGTTGCAGCCACGGTCAGACGTCGCGAGGGCGAGGGCGTAGTGTGGGCGTGGCCGGCGGCCGGTTTACTATCAATTTCTTTGGAGAATGTGTTAGGGCACACGTACAACAAACAACATGAATCAGACTTACCACATATGGAAAGGGGACAACTTTTGGTGCGGTAAAATTTTTGTGTCCGCCTCCCTCCACCCCGTGCGATACCGCGCCTCCCCTCGTAAAAAAAAAAAATCGCGCCGACAGGTGGGACCCACTTCACATCGTCCTTTGTTGTCCCTGCGACCTCCCGTCACACACGAGATCCCGCCTGGCATCACGCAGCTGCGACCGCGTGCTTCCCCTCGCGCTCGGAGCCAGATTGGGTGCCTTTACAGAGTAAAGTTACGTTGTCACTTTGGCTCAATCTCCACCCTCCACCTACCATCTAACGGCTACAGTGACATTCCAAAGTAGTACATGCTTTCCCACGCACGCCAAGTGCTAATAGATGGGATTTCACGGAGCAGAGACGCGGGAACGGCGCCACAATTCCCGCCACGCTGCGCTCCGCACCGCCCGCGCTTCCTCTTCCGTTGCGACGAATCCATCGCCGCCGCGCAGTGCTGCTTCCTTGCTGTTTTCGTCCTGCTGCGCCGTCTTTCTTGTTGCCGTGTCGTTCCTCGAGTGTTTGGCCGCGCTTCTCATCGTCCAGTGACCAGCCGCGTCGCCCTTCGTCCGGTGCCTGGCCGCGCCGCCCTCCGCGCTCCTCCCTGGGGAGGTGGAGGCTGCGCCGGCCAGGAGAACAAGAGGCCTACCCCGACCGTGGAAGAGCTCTCCTGCGTCGCGCCATATCCAGGTACGAGCTTCACAGCCCCTGTAATGGAGATGGACGGGATAACAGTAAATTTTATTTTGTTTTAGTGCCAGCGTGCATGAATGCTTATTAATCCACCTCAATTATCTACCAAAATGCAAAATAGAATGCAGCCACATGTTTGAATGTCATCCGATTTGAGAATCCATGAGCAACAAACGATTATTTTGCCGAATTTCATGTCAGGACTATTAGCTGTGTTCTTATTTCTTCATTTTTGGGTTACTGAACTAGTTCATGTTTGGGTCAGAGAACAAAACACAACTGTAAGTGGTGTACAAGGCCATGGCAGAATTGAACAAGGAAGCTCCTCAAGTTGGTTTAAGGTTCAAAAGTGCAGATGAGGCTTGGCAGTTTTGGTTGGCATACGGAGGTCGCACAGGCTTCGATGTGAGGAAAAGATACTCAAATGTCAGCCCCTTTGATGGTAAGGTGACCTCATGTAGATTTGTGTGTTCCAACGAGGGCCTTAGAAGGAAAGGGCAAGCAAATCGTCCGACAAAATGCTTTTAGAGCTGAAACAAGGACCGGTTGCAAAGCTCGAATTAGCCTTATATTGGATCGAGTTGTAGGAAATTATGAAGTCAATGATGTTGTGCTTGAACACAATCACCTTCTTCACTTACCGTAAACTTCGGCACTTGATGGCATCACAAAGAAAAAATTTCGAGTCGCAAGCTTTTGAAATAGAGACCGCAGATGATTCGGAATTAGACCAAAAGCCGCAAGCATGAGTGGCTAGTCGTCAAGTTGGTGGACCACTTAACCTTAGCTACACTTGTCGTGATCGCGAAAAAATTATTTGCAAAGCAAACGGCGCGAGAGGGATTTGGCTTTCGGACAAGCTGGAAGTATGTTGAAGTATTTTCATGATAAAATTGTTGAAAATCCATCATTCCAATATGCTTTGCGGTTAGATTGTGAGGAGCATATAACCAACATATTTTGGGCTGATGCTAAGATGATTCTTGACTATGCACACTTTGGTGATGTGGTCACATTTGACACTACTTTTGGCACCAACAAAGAGTATCGGCCTTTTGGTGTTTTTCTTGGGCTGAATCAGTTTAGAGAAACCACAGTTTTTGGTGCTGCACTTCTATTTGATGAAACAGAGGACTCATTTCTATGGCTCTTTTCGGACTTTTCTTAGCTGCACATAATGGAAAGCAACCTAGAACTATCTTTTACGGATCAAGATGCAAAGAATGGGAAAGGCTATCCATAAAGTATTTATTGAATCATATCATGGGTTGTGCACCTTTCACATAATGCAAAATGCTGCCAAACATTTATCTTCAGCGAAGGACAAAGAAGGAGAAGGTGAAGGAGATGGAGAAGGTGAAGGGGAAGGCGAAGGCGAAGATGAAGAATCTCATATTCTATCTGATTTTAGTGCTTGTATGTATGGCTATGAGGACAAGGTACAATTTCAGGAAGCATTTGACATTATGAGATCTAAAGTGCATAAACAAACTTGGTTAGATAGTATATACAATGTTAAAGAAAAATGGGCTGAATGCTTTATGAGAGATGTCTTTAGTCTAGGGGTGAGAAGTACACAACTAAGTGAGAGCTTCAACAATGCATTGAAGAATCATTTGAAATCAGATTTTGATATTGTTCGCTTTTTGAAGCATTTTGAGAGGACAGTGGAAGACAAAAGAGCTAAGGAATTGGAATCTGAATTTGAGGCAAGGAAGAAAATACCAAGAAGACAAATGCACACACCTATGTTGTTGCAAGCAAGTGAAGTGTACACTCCAGTTATTTTTGAAGCTTTCCAAAGTGAATATGAAAGATCCATGGCTGCATGTAGTAGATTATTAGATGACAATAAATATACTATTGCTATTGGGAGATTCCATGGTGATTTGTGTTTTGAGGAAGAGCGGATAGTGATAGGTGATCCCTCCAACCAAAAAGACCTCATGTAGTTGTGGAATGTTCAATAGGATTTGGAATATTGTGTGCACATGGTCCGAAAAGTTCTTGATTTGATGAATATAAAGATATTGCCAACACATTATGTGTTAAAGAGATGGACTAAAGCAAAGACGCAATGGGAGTGTACAAGATAAGGAAGGAAGAAATGTGATAGCAAACCCAAAGCTGGAATCTCAACTTCGCTACAAGGAATTGTCTCATAAATTTCACAATTTGGCATATAAAGTAGTCCACTCTCCGGAATGTTGTTTGATGGTAGAAAATGCACTTGATTGCCTTGCTACACAGCTAGAGGATAAACTCAATGTATCTACTTCTACTATGAGCAAGCCATGCAATGACCAAGAAAATGTTGAACCAAATGTCCAAAGAAGGAGATGAATTGCTTAGTGCCGCAGTTGAAGAAAAAGGAGGTCAAATCCAAGAACTCAAGGAGAAAAAAAAAACTTGGCTCGATAAACTTAACAAGGGGAAGCGCAAGCCAACCAAAAATGGAGCAAAGGTATGTTTATAGTGTGCAGCCCATATTTGCTACTATAATTCATTCCTAAACTAACTAACTAATTTTTTACTGCCGTAAACAAAAAAAAAGAGTGATGGAGTACAACCCCAAGTAGAAGTAGAGAATGGTTGCAGCAAAGGAACAAGTGTGGAACCTCAAGAATGCAATTTTATTGACAGTTTGGGAAGTTTTACCCTAATCGCTAACAGCCCCAACTTATGATTATGGTATTCTTAAAGACCATGATCTGTTCTAGCATGAACAAAGTTGGTTAGATAGTTTTTGTATACTACCAACTATAGTTTTTTGTGGCCCAACTATAGTCTTTGTGGCCTAACTGTATAAATGAAATGGCCCAATTATAGTCTTTTGTGGTCTAGCTATGGTCTCCCTTTTGCTGTATGTATTTGTGCTTTGAACCTGAAACTCTCAAGCTGGAAAATGCCTACTGATAATTATAATATAGATGTCCCTTGTATTTATTTGTTTTGCACTCTTGAAAGTACCTGCTGCTGTGTATTTTACTTGTATTTCCAATGTATTGGAAGCTGGGACCTACAAGATTGGTTTTGAAAAAATTTGACATTAGGAGGTGAGCTGCAGCGCCTCTGCTCCTGGATTGGTCTGAAAAGCAAAGTAGAGGCTGTAGCCGTTAGATGGTAGGTGGAGGGTGGAGATTGAGCCAAAGTTACAACGTAACTTTACTCTGTAAAGGCACCCAATCTGGCTCCCTCGCGCTCACCCACGGCGCCGCCGCCGCCGCCGCCTCCCCGCCCTCCTCCTTTTCCTGGCCGGCAGTGGCGCAAGGGCCCTCCCACGACGAGGGTTCGAGGTCGCCTCCGTCCTCATGATGAAACACCATCTGAACAGAGCCGTCGCGGGCTCGCTCCTCCATGGCCAGGTGGCTCTTCTTCCCTCCCTCCATGCCCAGCCGTCGCAGTCTAGAGTCGGCCCAACACCGCCCTCCCGCACGGGCAGTTTTGGTGGCACCCCAAACCCTAACAGCTGCCATATCCCGCCGCCATCGTTGCTGCGCGATCGTCCAGGACGTCATCCCTATTGCGTGTTCGTCGGGTCGACCCTGCCTTGGAGGACGAGGAGCCCGCGCGGGACGCTCCACGGCTCTGGCTGCCCGACGCCGGCGAGCGCCAAGAGGGAGAGGGGTGTGCCCCTACCTCTTTCGCCGATCTCTACCCGCAAGCTCCTTGCGCCGCCTTCTCCTCCTCCTGACAAATGGCAGCGGGGGCGGACGGTGCTTGCTCGCCGCCGCTTGGATCTCCGGCGCGGTGGCCGCAGCCTCGTCGTCGGCTGAGCAGGTACGAGGGGGTGGATGGGCGCTCCTGGTTCACGCGGATTTACTTGTGCCCAGTTTTGTGCAGAAATTATGATGCTTCGTTAGTTCGGATTTGGTGGAGCTGGGGCTGTGGTGCGCGTTCATATTCATATATGTATATAGGATCTGGATGGAGTTTGGACATCGTTCGTTTTGCGTGCATAGTTGTTAGGTTGGCATGTAGTTCAGGTAAAATGCAGAAATTTTACTGTATGTAGTGTGGATCTATCCCAAGTTAGAATTGAATGTACTCTGTATGCTTGTTTGAGGTGGGTGGCCTGAGGGTAATTAGCTATATCTCGTTTGGATTTGAAGATACACCCTGTTTCTGATAATGTTTCCGTCAGATTTGATTGATGCTTATGTGGGTAAGTTTTAATTACAGGCAGGCGGAAGCCAGAAATCCATCAAATGCATGCCCTGCTCTAGGCGCGTGCATTGGTGATGCATATCTCAACGACACCTTGACGAGCCAGCTTGCTCAGC
The DNA here is from genome assembly GCA_015847255.1 of Hyparrhenia diplandra. Taxonomy (NCBI): domain Eukaryota; kingdom Viridiplantae; phylum Streptophyta; class Magnoliopsida; order Poales; family Poaceae; genus Hyparrhenia; species Hyparrhenia diplandra. The sequence goes on from JADLZK010004730.1 coordinate 21,342, forward strand.
GCCGTGACTTAGTGGAAATGTCTGATTCTGGTGGATTATGCAAAGGACTTGCTGATGATGTCGAAGTGCCTATGCTCTCAAAATTGCGCCAGCAACTGGTTGGTGAAGGTTCTCACCGGGCGCTTCATCTATTCTGTGAATTTTGGTGTCTGTGACAGTGCTATGGTTAATTTTCTTGATGGCTATGATACCCATCTGGTGATACTTGAGAAACTCCCAGAAGGGGTGTTTGCTGACCCATTTGAGCTGCAGCATGTTGAGCACGAAGGTGAAATCTGAATCTGTGGTAGACTGTAGAACTGCATTATTTTTTTGCATTCTGCTAATTTTTTTTTTTGTTCAAAAATCTTGCAGTTTTCGTTAATGTTGCTGTTTTTGGAGACACCAACCTTGAACTGCCCACGGCTCTATCCAATCGGTCATCTGTTGAGATTCATTTTGATCTCAGGCTAATCATTCCAACCAACTATAGCCTTGTAATAGAGATGCCTCTCCATGCTAGATACCCGGTAAGATTCTGTAGACTACAAAATAAAGTTCATTTAAATTGTTAAGTTCCTGCTATCTGCAATTGAACATTACTTGTTTTTCCTTGTAACCTACTAACTTAGGATTTGCTTCTGTACTGAAATTCTGTCTGGAAATAAATTTTTCAGATTTGCCTAGAATTTGATTTGCATGAATGTTTAAAATTTTCAACAACATGGTAATGATTAGTGGTACATCATTTCCATGATGGACATCGTTTGATGCATGCCAGAACATAGAAGCTCTTATATTGGGCCACACTAATGCATAATAATTGTAGATATATGTTTGCCTCTGCCTTTGGCATATTTTTTGTAAAGAACATGGGTCTACTATAGGTTAACCAATGACTTTAATAATTTCTGGTTAGTTTGGCTTTTAATGCAAATAGTATCTTTCCAGTTTCTATGGATTTATGAGACTGTTAGGCCACCCCTTTGCATGGTACCTATAAAGGTTTCCAAGAAAGTTAAGGAAAAAAAATTCTGCCATTGTTTATTTCTGATGATGAATTACTGTAAAAGTAATTTCAGTTTCAGTGGCAACTTCTTGAGACAGGGAAATGAGAGTTAGATGATTGTACGAGTAGCGAACTGAAAATGACTATTATCCTATAGTTGTGCTTTGTAGGCCAACTTATCTAAGTTAAATTTGAGTTTAAAACATTTGGTGGTTGTGTATCCCTGTATTTTGCTCTACTGTTTATCTTTATAGTTGTATCTTGGAAAGTGTTAGTTGGGATACACAGAATATAAAACTAAATTATGTGATTAGGCAACTCAGATCGTGAAGAGGAAGTTCTATTTTGCATTCGATTCCTCTTGCTAGAGAATAATAGTTGGTGGAATACTTATATATGAGAGACTGATGATGGTCCAAGTGATGGGAAAAGGAAAAAAAAGTAGAAAACATTATTTCCTTGTGATGGCTACGTTCCCCACCTTGCCATTTTCATGTTTCACTGTTTATGGTAACTTCTTATAGGCATATTTAGTAATAATTTGTCTGAACAGTTCTGAAAAACATAGTTGACTACTGACTGTGATGCTTGTTTGCAGCCTCTTGATGCCAGTGGCTATGCCACGGTGGAGTTTGGTAACCCAGATTTGCTCCTCCGCTACAGAAAAAAGGAAATCCATTCTGGTTCCTGTCTTTGGGTCATTAAGAATCTCAAAGCTGCACCCTGGAGAAAGCTGCATGGTGCATACCCTGTGGAGATGAGGCCCACATAGGAATTGTATCTAGCATCACGTTTCTTTCAGCTCTTGTTTGTTCCATGTCCATCGTCTTAGCTGCTCTAATTTTTTGACATCTTAGGCTCCTAGCAGGCCCATTTTTATTTTCTTTTTTCACAAATACTGGAATGCGACACTGTAAATTTTTCTCCATGCATCCCCTTGCAATTGACAATCCAGTTGCCATTAATTTTGCTGGCACTAGAGAAGTCTTTACAATTGAATTGAATTAGAGTTGCAAACTCCCAATCACATAGAAACCAGAACCAGATCAGGATTCCAAAAAGAAATTCATTTACTTCAAGTTCAGTTGAAGCTCCTGAGGCGGTCTGAGTCAGAAGCTACAATACCCCATGTCCCCAGCATCTTGTAAGAAGGCAAGTTTTCTTCCCACCTTTTTTTTTTTTAAAAAAAAGTAAAGCCTGATAGATGAAGCATCAAGTGCAAGCTATTATGTGTAAGTAATGTCAGGCTTTTGGTCGATCACTATGGTACAGGTTGGGAACGGGCAGTGCAGCCAATGCTGATCCCTGCAGCCATGCTCGCGTGCACCAGCTATTGTTCGGCCGCCAGCAGCAGCTGTGCTGCTCGCCGTATGCAAGCTCCTAGCACCAATGCCTGTGCTCGCTCAGCACCAAGCACAGGTCCTTGCACGTGGCCGATTGTGCCCAGTTGACAAGCAGCAGTTCATGCTTCAGCAGCAGCATCAGCAACTACACTGCACGACCAAACCAACAACAGGGAGGCAGGTAACTCGACATTCACATTCAGAGTAAGTGCATGATCTTGTTCCTATTTAAATTCAGTTCCAGAGTCGTGTGCCTTTCTCTGCAATAGTGAGTTATCATTTTAAGGATTCATTAGCTCATATTTGGAGCATTAATTTAATTCACCTGTTCGAGTAGTACTTACGATTTGAGAGGGTAGCATGCACTTTTTTGCTTGTTTCATGTGTGCAGCTTGTCCTGTTCTTTTGTTTCCCAGGTCTCTACAATTTCAGAGAGCATTGCTCTCAAATTTATCTGGCAGATAGCAAGTGCAGCAGCTATTTCTCATTGTTCTTTAGAAATAGAAAGTTGCTTGTTTCTTTTATCGAAATGCACATCAGGCAGCAGCTTCTCTGCCTCCGCTCTCCTGTTCACTGTAGTTTTTGCTTCATTTACAGGAAACAAGTTTCACCACTCAATTTCATTATCTTGCATACGTATTACTACTTCTAGCAATCATGAGCTTATCATTGAGCATTAATTTATATCACTTCGGTTAGAGTAGTATTCACGGTGTGCAAAAATTGTTGCTTGTGTGCGTGCTGAGTAGCAAGGCCTTCTAGCTTGTGTTCATTTTCATTCAGTCGGACATTAGCAGTGTTTGAGTATTTGGGCATATCTTTCCAGCAGCAGCAGCTTGTTCTTTGTGCTTGATCTGATTTACATGACTTGTAGAGGTCAGTCGGACATTAGCAGTGTTTGAGTATGAGGGCATGTCTCCACAGTTCTTTTTCCTGTTGTAGCTGAAGCCTTAGTTGTTTGTGAGTTGAAAACTCAATTTTGCATATACATATTCTTTATTATATTTCATCGTGGGCTGAGCTATCTGGCTATCTTATTGCAGGGAACATCCACCATCCATTATATTTATGGATGAAATTGACTCAACTGGATCTGCTATAGAATGGAGTCTGGAACTGGCAACAGTGAAGTGAAGTGCAACGTACCATATGCTTGAACTTCTAAACTAGCTTGATGATTTTGAAGCATCAAACAAAATTTAAAGAACAAACCACTTGTGTTCCTGTGTACTGAATTAGTCCGGATCTCTGTCTGAAGGAGAACAAGTAGATCTAGAAAAAGAACAAGATCCAAAAGAACAAGGTCCCTGCAACCTTGCAAATGATAAGCTCAAGTGATCTGGAGGATGATAGACCAAGCCATTATCTCAGCTGTATCACGGAAATGTCAATGCAGTAAAGTTTGTGAGCTTGCGCGCCACGCTCTTCGTGACTATGTTAATTTTAAAAATATTAATTTAAATTAAATGCCACTTTAACGTTTATATTTATTTTTACAAAATTATTGTATTATCTTATCGTGTGATCTATGTATTTTTATTAGAAAAGTTTAGTTATCCCGTAGCAACGCCAGCTTATGAAGGAGGATGGAGAAAAGAAAGGGAGATTTGAAGGCGATTACTGCACTAACGTGCGCCGTTATTTAACTAAAAGGGTGCTATATTACTTGGACCAAGATATGGTAACATTTGTTTAATCGAGTAATTTTTTGTGCTTGACAAAATATTTTTATTTGATTTAATAGGTTCCAATAAATATTATGGGTTCACATTGATACCTATTTCGATTAAATGTCATTTTAATAACATTGTTTAATTTCA
>JADLZK010004731.1:0-116797 GCA_015847255.1 Hyparrhenia diplandra
ACAAATTTTAGCCCATGCAAAGCAATTTGGAGGCTGGAAGTAGCCAGCCCATTGGCAACAGAGGGACGTAAATTTTGACGCTTGTGGGGCCCATGGCCCAGGTGACTCATTCGTTGGCCGTAGCCGGAGGCCGGAAGCATAGGAAGAACCCCCCTGCTCCCTGCTCTCTCTGGTCCCAGCAGCAACCCAGGTGACATGATCTTGGCACTGCCGACGGTTTTCCTGTGCCGACGGCTACCATCTCCCCACCACTGCCTGCCCTACCACAGCCGGGCGGCGGCATGTCCTCAATCCTCATCCCGTCGTCCTCCGGGTTCACGAGGTCGCGTTGCCTACCGCCCATCCTCTTCGTCCTTGGCCCATGCATTCGCATCAATCAGTCCACCACGCTCGGCCCCAGCAAAGCATCCTGCAACCTCACCACCTCGCATCATTTACGACGCGCCTCCCTGACAAGCTGGCCCGGTGCGTCCCGTCCATGAAGCTCGACACCCGCACAACACGAGCACATGCCGCTCTCAGGTGCCCGGGGGCCACGGAATAGCAGCCGGCAGGCGTACGCGTTCGGAGGAAAAAGATCCCATAAAATCCTGTGGCTACTCTCTGCTGTTCTCTCGCCAATCTATGATCCCAGTCGGGGAGGGAGAGGGAGCAAACAGAGTGACCGGTTGCAGAGGTCGGTAAAAAACAGGAGCTAGTGGCTTTACTATATGCAGATCAAGAAAGTCACCTCCCATGATTATGATTCCACACACTACAAGAGTCACACAAAAGATCATCAAGCAGAGTCAGGACTGCCGAGACATAGATGACCAATACAGCCTCCTAATAAAGTTAGATCACCGAAAAATGGGGATGAACGAACAAAACAAAGAAAGGCTCTAGCTCTGCTCTGCTCTAGAGGCACTTTTACAGTTAACAACACCCTACAGGTCAATGTTAATCTCCTCTGCTGCGTCCCACAAAATCAGTCAACTACTCCCCTACTACCTGCACCCTCCTCTCCACACGAACTCAACTCCCAGGCTCTCTTCTTCCCTACTCCATGTTCTGTGAGATGGCCTCGCCGAACTTGAGGAACAGCTCGGCATCTGAGGTGCTGGACGGGTTGTAGCTGGGAGAGCGCGCCAGTACCCCGTAGGCTGACGTACTCGTTGATGTAGCTTGGCACAGCTGGAGACGGCTGCGGCAGCGCTGATGCGCGGATGGCTTTGACGGCGGATCGGGGTTTCTGGCAGTCCAGGACTTGGACCACCCTCATGCATCGTCGGTCGGTCGGAGGGTTGCCGCTTGGTGCAAAGGAGCGCCGGAACAGCTTATTCACCTCGCGCCGAGGTCTTGCAGTGTCTCCCGTGTCAGGGTCCACGGTGTCCATGACCTCGTTGCTTGCCGTCTTCGATAAGATCTGCAATTGGAGAAAATACATTGATAATAACCTGATCGAGCTTTTGAATCAATATCTGCTGATCAGTAATACTAAAGTTTTTTCTGCGTTTCAACAATATATTGGAAAAGTTTATTCCAAACAAAGCACCACCACCAGCACAAGTTATGATTTTATAAATGGATCGATTCTGGGCTATATAAAATGTCTCTAATTTATCAAACTGTTCACCTAGGCCAATTTTAGATGCGAAACCTGTTTTGAAAATGGTGACTTACGCCTTGTTTTAGCGCGTTGTTTTGTGAAAATTTTACCTTAGCGTGGCGAAGGCGAAAAGGTCGTATGTTGATTTAAATATAGGTAATTGTGTAATTGTTTCGAATATATTCTGCAATTTTGTATTTAATGTGATTTGATGGAGTTGGGCAAATTTTGGCATGCCATCTAAAAGGCCCTACTGTCCAATTTTACGTCATGTTCCACCTGTTTGAAACTGGGGGTGACTTAGGGCACATGATAAACCACTGACATCCTGTGGTTCATTGTTTGCTTTCCATCTACATTATTTATGAAAAGGGACACCTGTGGTAGGCTCTAGGGGACAGACACACAGCTACTTATAATGGAGCTTTCAGTCACCAAGTCAATGGATCAGCTCATCAGTCCGGCAGTCTGGTCTATGAGGGATGACGAAATCTACTCACATGCTAGGTTTCTATCGCTGGTCCCCTTGTAGGAACACAAGCTAATGGTCATTGTTCAGCAATTATTGGGCACTATTGGAATCCAAAGCGACTTCTAATTGAACTTAAATGCAGCAGACTGAAGAATAGTTACCAGCTGATGGAGTGCACTCGTTGTCCACTGGCTTCTTGCCAGTCAGCATCCAGCAGAACAACGCCATAGCTGTAGACATCAGACTTTTCATTGGGGCGGGAAGTGCGGGCGTACTCAGGATCAATGTAGCCAATAGTGCCCATGACATAGGTTGATGTGTGAGTTTTGAGACACATAAGCTCTTAGCAATGCCAAAGTCTGTAAGATGGGCTTCATAATCTTTGTCAAGGAGTATATTCTTTGATTTCCACATCCCGGTGAATTATTAGTGGACTGCAGTCATGGTGAAGGCAAGCAAGGCCCTGGAGCTGCACCAAGAGCAATGCGTAGGCGAAGTTCCACAGTCAAGTTTTTCTTCTTGATGAACCTTCTGAAAGAAAATAGGTAACATTATCAAAATGGTTATAGTAATTAAATAAGGAAGTTTTTTGGTTCTAAAACATGAACTGTCTTGAGAGCCTAATAACTGATGTTGTGTGACAGCTAAACAAACTAAGACCGCTGAAAAATGAAACAAAATAAATACTATTGAAATGGAAAGCAGCATAGTTGTGGTCATTTTACTAAACTGTTCTCATAATTCCTTTACCCAAAAAAAAAGTCTTGAGTTTTGCCACCTGGCCATACCATGTAAAACATCCCATAAGCTGCCGCTTTCCAGTATAATCATAAAAGAGGAGGTTCCCAATAGAGATAATGAGTATCCTTGAAGGCTGACTAAATTCGGTGTTTTATGCTACCAACAGTCCTCGAGCTCAGTTTCAAATTCCTTGAGGCTCTGCGGGTAGTGAGCATACAGCTTTTTTTATTTGCCACTGGTTTGCAATTCTTTTAGACACATTTATAAACTGTACTTGACGCCTTATCCAATGATGTATTTCTCACTCCAAGTTCTCAGTCATCCTCATTATATCATCGTATACATGAAGAGCCATGTTCATATGAAGGATCACCAGCTTGGGGAGCATTGCTCACTGCAAACAGAATGGGATATCAATTACAGGGCATCAATATTCTTTCTAGCATCTACTATTAGCAGTTAGTTATAATTTACAAAATAAACTACTGAGTTGAATTCTAGACAATATTATTGTTTGACAAAAATTATTAGTACATCAACATTACGAGTTGTGACAAGCATACTAAATAGGGTGGTGGACAATCATATTATTGTAAGAAGAGATTCTGAACTTAGTAAATGCATTACCTGGCTTGTTTACAGTGACATCTTTAAAAGCAGGTGGACGGTGTGGCCTGCAAACAGCTACTAAGATCATGAGGAGGATAACAAGTCCCCCACAGCAACACCAATTATGGCAGCCTTTGAGATTGGCGCTGAACAGAAAAAATCCAGGGAGATCTTGGTTTATAATGTATTGATAAAAGTTCAGATCAATAAATTCGATGAATCGCAGCACTCCTCTACGCTTGTCTCTCGGTGGGCCAGTGGAATGACATGAAGAGCCAAGCCAATATCCACAGAGTCCAGGATTACCTAAAAGCTGAAGAAATAACAGATCAAGTAAACGACTATTTCCAAGTATAAGCAAAAAAGATAATCATGATGGAAATGTGATGGGTCACAATACCTGTCAGGTGAGAACCGTGGTGAAGTTATTGTCAGTAGGACAACACCAGCAAAATTATTGTACGCATACATTTCTGTCCAAAGATGCACAAGTCAATGTTATGAAAAATACAAAAAATTTGGTACATCCTTCCAGTATTCAGGTTGTGAAATTACAAGATATTGAGGCTGAAGCAGTTCATCAGAGAAGAGACATCGCCAGTTATATTGTTATTTTCAGTTTTCTACAAAGAGTAAATGATAAAAAGATGATTCAGATCTAAGCTGCACTTCAGAAACTAAATTTAGACTACAAAACTTGCATATAACTTACAGCAACATCAGGTTTTGCAGCATTCCAAGTTCTTGAGGAATCAAGCCACCAAGGGTGATTATAGGATAAATCTCTAGAAACAACAGTCAAGTCATTCAAGTCATAATTCAAAAGGAATTTTCAATAAAAGGATTCACACAAATAAGGCCAAGTACTTACATCTCCATGACACTCCTCAAATTACCAAACTCATGAGGGGATGAATCCAACTAGACCATTCTTGCTCAAGTTACTAGAGAAATGTTAGATGTCAGGACATGAAGCAGGAAACATGCCAAAGAAACGTAGCACAAAAACTTACAGCCTCAATAGATGCTCTAGGTTGCCAATGGATGATGGAATTGGACCAGTCAGCATATTTACAGGACAAGTCCCTGGTACATATATCTATGTCTATATAGCATTAGCATGAAACGGATAATTTCCAATACGTTTGAGCTGGGATGAAGGCTTACAGGGTGTCCAAATTGTTGATCCTGATAGCTCAATAGGAATAGAACCACTTATGAAATTTGAAGAGAGATTTCTAAAAGAAGGAAAAAGGTTGAATGAAAGTACAAATCAATATGAGCAAAACAGCAGATCAGTACAAAAAAATTGAAATGTGTTCAACTCAATTTAGCACAGCATGAGGCTCAAAATCTATTCATACTTACAAATAGGTCATGCTTTCTGAGTTTCCTCAACGAACGAGGAATGGTCCCATTTAATTTCGTTGCCATAAGCATTGCTGTTAAATAAATTAGCATGTTATATGGATAGTTGAAACATTGCACATGACCTGCAAAATTTCAAGAAATAATTTGGGCTTACAAGCTATTGAGATTCACACATGAACTTAGGTTGTCAGGAATTGGTCCCTCAAGGTAGTTATTCGCAAAGGTTCCTGTGAAACAAGTAGAATCAACTAGGTTCATGCAATGTACTTTTATGGAGGACAAGAAAACACACTGGTTCACGTGACAAGTAATAAGAGGGTGCCTGAAAAGTACTTACAGGTCAAAACAAGCCTGTTAGCCTTCCAAGCTCTGGTGGAATTGATCCAGTGAGTTGATTATCATTCAGTTCTCTGAATTAAGATAATTTTGTCAAATATATATCAATGGTCAACCTGAATCTTGAAATCCATAGCAGAAGAAATACTAAAACTTACAGGTAATGAAGTGTCGACATATTTCCTAGCTCTGGTGGTATGGGACCAGTTAACCTATTGCCTTTGCACGTACCTATTATAAGTTTTAACATGTACAAAGACATAAACTTAAAATATGTTCACATCAACTCTCTAGGCATGAATTGTATCAGTTAAAATTAAAATCTTGAAAATCTATGAACCTTAGGGGGTAAGAATTTACAGCTTCTCAGTGTATGTCAAGTTGCCTAGTATTGATGGTATAGACTAGATAATTGGTTGTAACTCAGATCTCTGGCAGAGTAAAAGCTCCATGAATTAGCAATCATATTTCTTTCACTACTGACAATGAGAACAATCTTATTTGTAGATTAGTCAATTATGTAGTAAATGCAGAATTCACGTAGGACTTACAGAACAGCAAGAGCTCGTATAAGACCAATTACTGAAGGAATTGGACCAGTGAACTTGTTCCCTTGCAAGGATCTAATAAAGCATATGTGCATCTTTGCAGGCAAGCTTTATATATTGGGCAAGTAATTACATTATTTTCAGTGAAAAACAGCACATACAGTGTAGCCACTTGTAGGAAACCAACGTTGAATGGGATTGGTCCAGTAAAGCGGTTGTAAGACAAATCCCTACCAATATAAAATGTTAGAAAAAATTATATATAAATGTTAAATAAAAGTATTTCAGGAGGGCAGAATGCATATACGTACAAGACCTGAAAACTTGTACAGTTCCCAATGGTGTCTGGTATCACCCCAGTCAAGCTATTGTTCTTCACATCACTGATCAAATTAGTGGGAAGGTTAAAACCAGATTGAAAAAAACAACAAACTTGCAGCAAACTAGGCAAGCAGTGAACTTACAAGTACCAAAGGCCAGTCAGCTGGCACATATCAGAGAGAGGCTTCCTTCTAAAATGATTGCCCTGCAAGCCCCTAGTAATGTGTAGTTACTAATTAGCCACAAAACTTATAAAAAAATACTTGATGTCTCACTAACAACTTATGTGTTTGAATGCCATTTCATAAGAATACATCCAAAAGCATAAAGATTTAATAATGCTGCCCAGCTTTGCACTGAGCAGCCAGACCCTTAAATATATAGCAGCAATGTATGTACAGTACCAGCAGTCCAGCACTAGTACAAACTTTCTAGACCTCAAGGATGACTTACAGATATTGAAGAACCTCATTCCAGTAGATAAGCCTTGGTATCTCCCCAGTGAGTTTATTTTGTGCCAAATCCCTGATTGCGCATCACATTGTAGCCCAACCCGTACTCGGATCCACCTTTATAAGAAATTAAGAATCATGTAGCAGCAGTAGCTTACAAAAATCTTCAAATTTGGGAGCTGCGACAACGTTGACGGATCGCACCAATCAGCTGGTTGTTCTTCAGTATCCTAAAATCAGGCTGCCAGCCCACAAAATCTGTAAAAATTCCAAAGCAACAAATAAGATGTATTTCTATGAATTTCAGGAGGGAAGAAGACTCACAAGTCTCCAGGTGCTTCAGCTTTGATATGGAAAAAAATGGTATGTCGCCATCCAGTTGTTGAAAGAAAAAGTCCCTAAAACGAAAAGGTGAAGTCTGAATGCAAACCACTACCACCACAACCACAATTAAACATGGGTCACTGAAGTTCAACTTTTACAGTGTCCTAAGTGATGAACAATCACCAATCATCTGGGATCTCCCGATAGCCCATTTGACTTCCTTCAGATCGCTGAAAGTGCATGTTTAGGAGAACGAGGGCAGTTAACACAGGTCAGGAAACTAAAACCCAATCAACAGCAGCCGTTCGACAAATAAGAAATCATCCGTACATGGAGACGAGGCTCTTGAGGCTGCCGACGGGAGAGAGATCTCGCCCTGGGGTTTGAGGGGCCAGAGGTTGCTGCATTGTACATTGGCATCAGTGGCTACACATCGCAATCGTTGCGAAAGCGCAAAAAGTTTAATGGACGCTCGTCTTACAGCGCAGCGACGGCGAATGTGACGTTGCGCACAGGACGCCGCGCCAGGAGCAGTAGTCGTCGCCGGCCCAATCGTACAGTACGTTGCCGACGTTGCGGAAGGACTTCTTGATCTCCACCAGCGTCGCCCCTGGAAGATGCAGAGAGCTAGCCACAATAGCAGGAAAAAAATCGAGACACAGAACATATTACTGGTAGAAATCTGAACAGACGATTCGGCAAAATGGAATATCCAAAAGAAAGGGAGTCGGATAACAAGATGGTTGGATTCTGACTAGTGTTTTGAGGCAACAAACCAAAGGAACTGAGAGCGTCAGATTTGGAAAGCCCAAATATGACACGATAGTGAAATCTGAAGTTTACTTGGACTCATTGAGATAGGAAACAGGATCATACTCCAGAATAGCAAACCAAACACAGCTCAAACACACAGAAATAGAACAGACTAAGCAAAGTAGACCGCTTCCAGCACTGAAGAGGCCAAATGAAGAACAAAGAATCGATGCTCAACTGATTTAACAATGTTCTGAGCATTTGCTCAATAAGCAGCACAAGAATGCACAAAAGAGCACATGTAAAAAACAAAACAGAACATGCATGAAGAAAAAGATCACAGTTTGAAACATGGGCAGACTAGTTTAATAAAGCTCGTAGGCAGGGAAGAAGAATAGAATATGAGATGAGATGAGGAGGCACAGCTCACAAGGATTAGTTAAGTGTTAGACTCGGGTTACGGTCTCATACGCAATAAAAAAATGGGAATGGAGACACTAGCGAATCACCATGCCTCCAAAAGCGCGTACTTGCAGCGCTAATAAAATACTAATCCCAACAAACCCAAGCCCCTGAATCTTTGCTCCCCAGTAGGCAAACCAGAAGAGGGCTCGCTCTTAGAGAAGAAAGAAATGAAGAGAAATGGATGTAGTAGAAAAAAGAAACAGATCACCAACCATCGTCGGCGACGGCGCAGCGGCGACGAGAGAGGGCAACGAGGCACGGGCGGCCGTCGTCGTCATGGCCACTGAGCTGCGGACAGGCGCATAGGGGAGTGACATTACAGGGAGAAGAGGACAGCGACGATGGAGCGCGAAGGTGCTGCAGCGAGCCTGCTGCCTCTGCCTTAATGGGGCGGAGCTCTTGGTTGGTTTCGTGGGTTCTCGCGCTCGGCTTTGCGCACTTGCGCGTTGGCTCAGTGACAGCGAGTAGCTGTATGGCCGGCTGGGCGATAGAGTGGCAGGTAGGGGCTATGGGCGAGTACTAGCTTCCTACTAGTAGGACTACTAGTATGAGTTTGGAGAGAGAAGAGTTCATGGCCGGATGCTAGAGAGTGTTCCTTGTGATGAGAGAGAGGGAGAAGGACACTGAGAGGTCACATCAACGCTACAGTGTTTTCTCTCTCCTATCTGGTTGGCCTAGAAACAGTAGAACTCGAGTAACAGATCGAGGAGCATGGCACTGTTGACATGTGGGGCCTGCGTGTTTGGATTGGGATAGCTTTGCAGGTGGACACCACACTTCAGTATTTAGATACACTCAGTCACAAAAAAAAGTATTTAGATACACTGTGGTTGATCCTTCCTTTTTCTTATTTACGATCGTTGTGTTTGATCTTTCCTGATAGGTTATGGTAAAGATAATCTGGACCTCATCGTTGTGTTAATTAATGCTTGTTTCTATTAGTTAACGTTTGTCCTGCTCAAAGATTTGTCCAGCAAAAGTAAGAGAAAAAAATAATAATAACTTTGATAAAGCCAAATATGAGAAATTGGTGGATTCATCTCCAAGAGTTTGTCGGATTTTTTTGGCAAATCTTGATTTTGTTAACTTTAAAAATATATGCAAGTAAAAAAAAGTTCATCTTGAACTGTTTGGTATAATTCATTTGCAAATCTAACATAGTATCAATTGGGTGGTTGTTGTTTCGCCTTTCCCGCCTTTGTGTTTGTTTGGCCATCTTGGCCGTTATGTTGGCGTTGATGTCCCAATCAGCAGATTAGTTTAGTTAGTTTTTTCCTTCCTTCTTTTTATGCTTGTTTTTTTTGTAACTTATGTTTTATCGGGCGCCTCCTTTTTTAATATAGCTGGCAGCTCTCCTGCCGGCTGCTTTTTAAAAAACTTTATATCAGAACCTTTAGAGAAATAAAATTATATTTATGTCCTTCCCCTCTTGAAAACTTACATGTTTGACACGGAGACAAAAACAAAATTGCCCCCTTCCTCCCTTAAAAAGGATGTCGCCGTGAAATCGTGCCATAAATTTGACTCAATTTATAAAAAATATGTGCAAAGATTTTAATCTTTAAATAAATTTATTAAAAACTAGACTTAAAGATCTTTTTCGATGATGCTAATTACTTAGCATAAATATTTATATATTTTAATATAAAATTGCCGCATTTATTTCTTGGGAAGCGAGGACAACCCTTGGAAGGAGGGGGTATGTTTATGCCCTTCCACCGCTTCTAAAATGGACAGATGTGCTTTTACGATACTTGCGCGATATATATATATGTGGGAGGAGGAGGGATAGCAAGTTGAGAAAAAAAATGGCAAGTTGATTTAGCAAACCATTGGAGAGTACAATTTCACGTTTTACCGTGATTTTCGCAGTGGATAACAAGTTCATTTAGCAAAACACTCTGGAGTTGCTATAGCTAAAACTATGGTATTTCCTCTCCGTTTTCAAATTGTAGTTCACTTTTGGCTTTTCTAGATACATTATTTTGCATTGCACCTAGTTATACACTATGTCTAGATACATAATAAAATCAATATATCTAGAAAAGCCAAAAGTGAACTACAATTTAGAGCAGGAGGGAGTATAAAATCTCTAATTTTACATATTTTGGAGCCAACGAAGCAAACACTTCATGTTATATAACTTTCTAAAAGACGTGCTCCCTCCGTATTATAAAAGAGTATCATCTTCATTTTTACGAGAGGATAATTTTTTTATAGTTTTTAACCAAATATAGATTAAAAAAATATTAATATTAATGGTGCACCATTAGTAACATTAGATGAAGTTTCATTAGTATATAAAAAATAACTTTATTCTACGAATAAGTATTATTAGATTAGTTAAATAACATCATTTTGTTAATAATTATTTAGGACTTGATACTATTTATATATATTCAGTTAAATTAAACAAATTAGTAGGTTCTATATCTAGGAATTAATTTTGTGTTAGTAATTTCACACAAATCATATTTTAGATGAATAAAAGATGGTATTTTGAAGGACAAGTAGGTCTATACCTAACTTTTTCAAGAAAAATCACAAAAGTTTCCAACTCGAGGTTGAGATAGCAAAAGGGCCATATAAGAAAGAAGTCAAATCTCGGACAATTCAGTTCTTCAAGTGAAAAGCCTCTAAACATGGCCTTTGTTTGCATGGAGGTTAAGAACATGTTTACATCTCCTAGAACAGATATAGTCATCTTCTTTAAAAGAACTTTTCTCTCCTTGCAAAGATGGAGAAGAGAAAAATAACTATATAGAGTGCAAACGATATGTAGAAAAATTGTAAAGAATGAAAGAAATGTAGAGAACACTTTCTATTCAAATAACACTCCAAATAACGATTTAGAGTATGTTTTACAAATACTCTCGGAGATGCTTCAAGACCCTAAAACATGAGATCCGAAATAGATTAGTGAGAAGTCACTTTTTCTCGTTTCGAATATATTTTTTATGACCCGTTTCACCACAATTTATTACTGGCATAAAGTCCAATTTGTTTTAGACCTTAGAGCCATATCGTATGTTGTTGTGTTGTAAAACCTGGGTGTTACTTGTGCGAGTGCGTCCATGATCGTGCTGTGCGAGTGCGTATCATGCTTCTTGCCTACAGGCGACCGACATAATGGGCCCAACGTTCAGCATACCCCACACGTCAGCGCTGCATGATTGAGCCCCAGCACGAAACGTGATCACGTGATGTTTATCAGGATCCTGCAGGAAATGTCAGGGGCATTGCTTGCTTGCTTTCCCGTCTTTATCTCTCTAGCTTTGGCCTCCTTTTTTTCTCATGCCCTTGAGATTTATCCCATTCCTTTTCTTCACCGTTGGCGTTCATTCATTCCCCTTTTTACCCTCCTGCTTATATTTATTATTATATTAAAACAAGGATCATCATCCTCCAAAACAAAAACCCTCCGAGCAAACCGGGCGCAAAGGGCCGCTGCACCGCACCGAATGCTGGAATAGTACGTAGACAGCGCATGGATCGGCATCGGCAGCCTGGAGATACACTGTGACTGTCATGGAGCGAGGCGGCGACAGTGAGACCGTAGAGGTGCGCTGGCGCACAGTGGACTGGAAGGCAGAGGTGACGACGGTAGCCGGGACACTGTGCACGGTGGATCAGCAGTGCGAGGCCGATCGAGGTGGTGGTGGTGGCGTTTCGCGTTTCGGCCGGGATGGCGGCGGCGCGCTCGGCACGTGATGGTGTCAGCCTGCTGCCTGGCCTGCTGGGGTGGAGATGGGAACAGATGGTGAAGCTCGCTCTGGGACATGTGGTGGGGGCCGTGTGGCCATGGCTCCCTAGCTCTCTCGCTGGCACCTGGCGGCGTCCATCGCAGTAGCGAAACGGTGTGGAGATGGTTGAGCAGTGACCACTTCATCAGTTCGACTCGTGGTCGCTGCTCCACCCGGATTTCGGATTCCACCGTAGGGTAGCAGACAGCTTCGAGCAGCCGTTAGCTTGGGCAGTACAGTACTCCTTCCGTCCTTTGGAAGGTGTTCTTCATAAAAAAATATATGCCCTCCTTATAAACACGCGATTCAACGACACTTTAATAAGACGGAGGGAGTACTCAACAGCGGATCCAAGCAAATCAGGCCTCTTTATGCGAACTTTCAGCTCGGTTTATTAGTTATTACTCCCTCTATTATCTTTTGTAAGGCGTGAGGGAGGGTTTTGCGGATACCAAAGGAAGCTAGGGGAGGTAAAGGCGGCGGGTGCTTAAATAACATGCGATATTAGTGCATGCTTTGGCCACGTTGCTACCGGTTAGTTTGTTAGGTTCGCATGCATGCATGCAAAGAATCAAGGGACAAATTACCGGTAGAATAAGTAATTGCTCAAGCATTTGATTGGATGCCCTTTTTAAATTCTACGGGGAACCAAAACTATACAAAACCTACTCACGCCCTACAAAAATCAAAAACCAGGTTTCCTCCGTGCGCCTTACAAAACGTAATGGAGGGAGTACTACACATTTTTCCTACCCCCCCACATAACAAGATTATTAACCGGTTTATCAGCCATCAGTCAATGTGACCAAGAAGTTTAGTGAGACTATTAGCGGTATTCATGATCTTCATCTCACGCAATGCTGATGTGGTCTCGAACTGTGTTTACCTTCACCGTAGAATACGCTATGTGAACAAGCGCAGCACTCAAGGTGTTGTTGTATGACACGTGACGACTGTGTCTATCCTCGCATCGCATACCATACCCCGGCGCCGCACCACACGCGTCGCACGGTTAGGCTTTCTTTTTCCTGCGGCTCCAGACGCTCGCTCCAATTCACCTGCTCCGCAAGCCCGCGCCGGGCCGCACCGTTCGGCAGATCGGGCCGCGTGGGTGGAAAGGGGCTGCACGGGCCGGCCCCTCTGGCCGCTTGCCGTGCCCGTGTGCGGGCCCGTCTCGGCGTCACGACAAGAGCCTACCTTTTGCGTCGCTGCTGCTGCATCCGGCGTCGTACAATATTTTGGGCGCGTCATGCATGCATGCCTGCCCTGCCTGCACGCTTCATTGATCAGCGAACGAACGAAAGGCTTTTGGTGTGCTGCAACCTGCAATGCCTCTGGGTTCGTCTGCCTGCCACGTTCTTGGGCCCCGCCGAACCGATCGAAGTGCCTGCCGAGTGTGACGAGCGAGCGAAGCGATGATCCTGAAACACACACGTACGTACAGTGTGTGACACCTCTTGGAACAAGCTTTTTACCTGATGGATGGTGCAGAACCGAACAGGTAGAGCGCAGCACTCGACACACGCACGCACGCACGGGCCGGCTGGCCTTGGCTGATGGGCATGCTTTGCTGGCTCGGCTGGCTCACCTTGCTTCGCCCCTGGCCCGGTTATTCCCGACCCAATCCCATCGCCCGCCGGAGCTGATCAATGGCTCAATGGCTGGCTGTACAGTGCCACACATGACACACCTCAGCACTGGCAGTGACACAGCTCAGCAAAAGACGCACCAACACGGCTGCTCTACTAGGACTGTACCATAGTACGAGTACACACGTACTGTAGTGTAAACTTTCACAAAAAGAGTACTAGTAGGTAGTATACATATGCACAGTAGTATTGCGCGCGATGTATGATGGCCCACACCAGGCCAGGGGAGGCAGAGATTCTCCCGCGGTACGAGCTCTTGTAGCCATCTCTGTGGTCGTTCCTCTCCCGTCTCAAGCGCACTGTACATGTAGTAGTACAAGTAGTACGTAGCATCGGAAGGCGGCAGCCTTTGATTTAAATCGATCCGAGTACGCCGTGCAGCATTCAAGATGAAGCTCGTGCTGTGCAATAGCTACCACGTCTACCAATCCATAATATGCATCGTAGTAACTCCATAGTATCGATACGTACGTACGCCGCAGGTGCCTGATCTGATCCATCATCCACTACGGTCATTGACGAAAAGCTTTGTCATCGTACACGGATGATGGATTAAGCGTACCGAATCCAACGGCTGGCAAGCAAGCTTATGTAATTGTGCTGAGTGCGTACTAGTACTCTAGCTTTTCCACCACGTAGTACGACGTACGACCACGGCATGGAGGCACGACGTACGCTTCTCTGCGCCACGTGACCATCCATCTATCCAGCTTTGTTTGTTTTGCTTTTTTTCCCTAGTCACATCAACCAAAAACAAAAAAGTTCTCAAAATTACTATCACATCCCATCCCAAACGTTCAAACATTGCCGAAATTTAGGTAATTAAAAAACTCCAAAAATACATTACGGCCATTCTTTTAAAAATTTGGTGTGAATTTAAAATTTAATTGCAGCGCGTCTTTGGGATCACGATGTATCATGGTGACAGAATTTTGCACCTTTTTAGGATCTACCTCCCGTCCCTCGTGGGTAATAGATGCCGACACAGAAGTTTTATTTAGATTATATATTAAAATTATATAAATATTTATGCTAAACGAATTGAAAGATCTTTACATCTAGCTTTTAATAAATTTATGCGGAGATATAAATGTACCGGAATTTTGCACCGAAAAGGTTTGGGATATAAAAACACATTTAGGGACCTGAGGCCAAAGGGAAGGAGAGGAGGAGGTGAGGTGCTTCAATCTGAAAAAAAATGATGTGGGTGTCCGAGATAAGATACGGGTGCTCTGCGCATGCCTGGTTTTGCGTGGGCACGGCGGGGGCCCTTTTCAGGCGGGGGGTGGGCACTGGGCACACTGGGCAGTGGCAGCCTCCATTCATTACGTGGGCCAGTGGCCAGTGACGCAGAGTACTGTGCATCACTGCAAGCCTCTCTTGATTTCTGTTTCAATCCACAGTGTTTTGGCATTGGCATTGGCGACTGGCGAGGGAGGATGGACGCACGCAGGATGGATGATGCTCCGGCGCCGTGGATGTGGATGCATGCACTGCAGGATGGCGTTGGTGACCTGTGGTCTCTCCGCGACTCTCCCGACGCGGGACATGCATGAGGTGCGTAACGAGAGAACGACGCGGATCGAGCTTCCACCACAGCTGTCGTCTCGTCGGTTTCCATCGAGGCCAGACCACGAGACGAAAGGCTTCTCCGGCCACTCGCGCACGTGCCATGTTGGAGAACGGGCGTGCATGTATCCTTCACGGAAACCGTACAGCGATTACACAATGATGGTCCTGCATTACTACTTTTATTAGTACGAGTACTCCGTATACAGTAGTAAGCTCTATTTGAATAAATTCCGGAATCTTTTGTTGTTTGTTCCTTTCCTAGTACTGTACTACTAGTGATACGCTTCATGCAGGACACACAGCGGCGTCGATCAGCTGTCTTCTCGTCGTCGTGTTCGTGTTCGTGTTCATGGTGGTGCTGGCTGGTGCTCCCACGGCGTGCTCTACGCGCGCGCTACAGAGTGGAATGGCGTACTCTGCGGCCGGCCGGGGAGCAGGTGACGTGACGACGGCGTGGAGCCATGCTGGCGGCCGGGGCCCGGCGGTGTAGCACAGTGGCAGGCGGCGCATGTGCTCCCGTGCCGGTGCTGCTGCACATGGGGCCACGGCCCGGCTAACCCATCCTGTCCAGTCGCCCCTAGCCGTCAGGTCGATCACGAGGTTTAATCAGGATTAGGATGTCCGTGTCGGGACCAGCAAATGCAAATCCATCAGCGTACAGCGTGCATCCATATTCCGTCACGCGCGAGCGCTAGATTGCAAAAAGACTCGCCGGAGGGTCGTATCCGGCGGCTAATCATGCCGCTTTCGCGCAAATGAACGAACCAACACACGCGGACGCACGCCACGCCACCCTTGCCCCGCCCGCCCACCGTGCTGGACCTGGACGGCAAGCTCGAGAGATTCGTTTTTTCCCGGGCCAGGTGCATGTACGTACTGTACGTACAGTAGATATCTTTTCTTGAGCACGAAATGGCTTGGAACAAAACTCTTTTCTTGAGCCAAAGCCAACCGACACCAGTTCGTTCGTCGCTTTGGGCCGACCTGTCATGTATGCATGTACAGTGCTGTATCTGCCCAAGCCGTGTGTATAGGAGGAGGAGGGTATGGGCGTCGTAACCAATAACCAGTTCGTTGATTTTTGGGCCACCAAAGCGTACGGTGCTGTGGCCCGGCAAAAAGGAGGAACAGGCTCTATATCGCAATAGAAAGGTCACGTCTAGAAGCTGGCTGGGCGGACGTCCGGACGACCTGTACTGTCACTCACGGCACTCGATCGGCAGCACCAAGCAAGACCATGCTGCGGCGTGCGTTGCGTTTTGTGGCACTGCACTGTAGCAGGCCTGATCTCACCTCTCAACTGTCCATCCATCTCCATTTTCCACTCCAGTTCCTCGCGCTCTCGCCTTGCCTTGGTACTTGCAATGGCATGGCATGGCACTGGCTGTCTGGCTGGCAAGCCTTGCATGAGCATGCAGCGACCGGTCAACTCACAACAACTCACCCAGCCCCTATTTCCGTTTTGCGCGTCTCGCAGATTCGGAGCATAGTACTGCTCCTGACCGACGACGATACCTCCTTGCGAGTCCGAGCGAAGTGAGCCGCGTCCGCGTGTGGTGGTGCCATTCAGTTGGCATAGCGCCATGCCATGCCGATGGAGCGTGTCCGTCCGCATGCTGCTGTTTTCCCGTACGTCACATCACAAAACTGAAGGCGGGTAGGGCGGGGAGCAGCACGGCTACTACGAGTAGTCCTGTTCCTGTACGGTAATGTTTTTCTGATTACCAAGCTTTAGCGAACGTAAGTAATTATTAAGAAAAGATTATGCGTGTACTTACATCTTGTTCGTAGTACATACTACGGAGTACAACGGAATAGGCCTACTGTAGTAGTATGCAGGACCAGGAGCACGTAATGATACTAACGTCGTCGGCAAAGCCCAAGCGCCTGCTTTCATCGTAGGCTGTACGTCAGTACATGTACAGTACGCTATCTAACCTTATGATTAGGTCTTTACACATCCATGCCTTGTCCGTGACAACATTCCGGCCGGCCGGTCAAGATCCGCGACCAAATCCTCTTCATAACATACTACAACCAGCAAGCCCGCCGTACATGTACCGTGAGACAAGTCCACAACGCCCTACCCGCCGTACACAAGCTAGCCAAAGTTCGCGCGAGATGCGATCCAAGGCCGGCCGACGAGGCGACGACCCGACCTGACCCGTCGCCTCAGCTCAGCTCAATGCCTCCGGACGGACGACGACCCGGAGCGAGCCTCAGAGGCTTCTCGTGTGCCGCCGTGAATTATTTGGTTGGCATGGACAAGCATAAATGCCACGTCTCATAAATTCGCCTGTCTCTACGTACTGTAGTAGTGTGTTGTGTGGTCTTTCTTTCCTTCCCTTTTTTTCTCCCGCTGTCCGCCGAGCTCCAGAGCCAAAGGGGCAGACAGTACCTCAGTACCCCCGGACGCGCAGTTAATACGTATACGAACAATGGTAGTTGTAGAGGAGTAGATCTACCAAACTGCTGACGACGACTGGCGAGCAGTAGAGAGCCTTTTTTTTTGCTGTGGTATTGTAGTATGTACACGTACTCCTACGTATGTTGGTGTACGTATAGCATCACTGATCGCTATCGCCTATCGCTGGAGCTTGTAGCTAGCGACGGCAGGCGACGCAGCAGTTGGGTACGTCAGTACGTACAGCACAGAGACGATGGATCGATCCGTCCATGGATCGGCGCTGTAGAAGCGTGGCGAGTGGCATGGCGCGTGCGTGTGCTGGCGGCCTACTGCGCTCGCTGATCGATCGAGGCGGACAGGCGCATTTGCTCCGCGGCCACGCGCCCATGCCGGCCGGCCGCGTGACTCTCCTGTTTCGTTGGTTGCAGTTGCAGTCGCAGGCCTCTGCTCGCAGCTTCACGGCTGCGATCGAGCAGATCGAGCAGTAAAACGTAGCAGCGCCTGGCACGGCGGTTCCGGCTCGGAACCACGGGGGTGGGACGGGGTCGCACTGTACTGTACATGTGCGGTGCGGTGCAGCAGGGCGGGCGGCACGGGCGGGCTCACGTGCCTGTGCCTAGTGGCCCGGCACATGGCCGTTGCATTGCACGACGTACTGTAACTCTGTAAGGGCAGGTACAGCAATGGGCGATTCGCCCAACACGTCAGCTGCCTAGCCAAGGTGGGAGGAGAGAGGGCCTAGCTGGCGCTGGTTTCGTCGCCGAGCGTCACACGGAGGCCGAGGCCGCTTTGCAGCTGAGTCTTCTTCACATGGTAACGCCACGTACTCTCCCTTCCTTTCCCATTTGAATAAAATAATAGTATTTAGAGTAGAGAAAGAGACTATGCGTGAGGCTCTTAACTCGACCATTAATGACTTAGCTTGGCATATAGCCGAGTCTTATTTGGCCTTGCTCTAAAAGGTGTGTGCAACGCTACTGCAAAGTCTGCAGCTGCCGGCGGACCGCCGGACGGCGGTAACTAATGCGTAGTAGCAGCAGCAGCAGTCTATCAGTAAAAAGACGAGCCGTTGAGCGGCGAGCCAGAATCCTCCTCCTGTAGTCCTTGTTGTTTGTCAACGTCTCTCCCGCCGCAGCGAGAGGGGCCGGGTGGCGAGCGGCTATAGATGTCCAACGGGCCGGCCGGTACCGCCCGTGGCCCTTCGGGCGGGCCGGCCCGCCACGGCCGCTACGGGGCTACGGGCCACCGCGCCGTGCCACCCACGGGCTCGGGCGCGCCCTCGGCCCATGGCCGGTCCGAGGGTCATTTTATCGGCCCGCAATTTTCGTTACGCGATTCCAGGTAGGACCCACGGCCGCCATTCTTTGTCGCTATTTTGTACCTTGTTTTTTTTTACAGTTTAGTTCGGTGTTTCTGATTATAACCATGTATACAATACACTATACAGTTCAAAGTTTCGAGTTAAAATCAAAGAAGTTTGACGGTTTCAAAATCATTTAAATCACGAGATGAATATGAACAAGTGACAACGGGGAATTTTAAAAATGATGAATATGAACTTGTGCAATCTTTGCCTCATTAAAACCTTTCTAGGTAAACCCACCCTTGTGGGAGAAACCCTAGAAAGGAAAAGAGTACAGCAAGTTCATATTCATCATATATATATATATAGAGTTCATAGATCGATCCCGCAATTCACATTGTATCATTACAATAGCCATCATGTGGCGTACCAAAAAAAAAAGAAATAGAACTAAGTAACTAAGCTAAAGTTCCGGGTTTGGCGGCAAAACAAGTTCATCTCATCTCGGACTCACTCAAACCAGATTTAACAATTAGATTTATGACATGGCAAGCACAGCGTTGATGCACAAGGAAGTACTTAACCTTGTTGGGGTCATCTCTAGTTGGTGCAGGATAAGAACCTAAGTAACCAAACAGAACAGGACCCAAGATATCATATGCTCTAGAATTAGCAGAAGCATTGTCCAGAGTCACAGCAAAAACTTTTTCAAGCAATTCAAACTCCTCAAGCACAGTAGCTATACAATCAACAATGTTTTCACCAGTATGGTTGCAATCAATGAGCCTAAAACCAACAACATTTTTTTCAATCTCCCATTCTTTATTAACATAATGGCAACAGCGAGAGATATAATCCTCCTTAGCATTACCGGACGGATCGATCGGATGTCAAAAAAGCGGATGATGCGGCCGAGGCAACACATGTTTCATAAGCATGTCACGTTGTTCACCAAACAACTTAGCCATATCCCTAGTATTGGTTGCAATGCAGAAACCTCTTTGAAAAGGGTTGTGAGCATTTTTAATGTAATCAATCCAAGCCCGAGTAGCACCTATGCCTAATGGAAGATCCGGCCCTAGCAATCAAGCGGCCAGTTTCAATGCGAGCAATCATAGGATCATACTTCCAATTAGCTAAACCATTAGCATTCAAAGCTATCTTAGCTTTGAACCATATCTCGAATGGTTCTTCAACATCGACATTTTTCATGTGGCGTCTTAAATGACCGGTTCCATTAGCGGGTATAGCGTTGTACCTCTTAGAACAATGTTTTACAGATGGCTGCAATGCGAGCGGCCGCGGCCCATCACCATCCTTTACCTCATCAAACCGGTCCCGGCAATCAGGGTTGTTCTTACCGGATTGAGTTGGAGTGTCGGTGTCGCTGGCTGCCCTCGGCCTCTGCATCATCGCCGACGACAGAGGAATGCCGAGCAAAGCGGCATCCTCCATATATTATTGCCGCCTCGACCTCCGTGTCGCCGTCCGGAGCACCGGCCCCGTCATGGATTATGGTTCAGCCGACGGCGACGCCGAATATCAATCGCCGACCCCGCGTTGCGGTCGGCCACGACGCGACGCCACGCAAGTAACGACATCATCGGCCGCAGGTCCCTCAACGCCCGCCAGGGAGGCCGCGGCCATGTCCACTCCGACGGAGGAGGAGGGACTCGGCGCCGGGCACCCAGCTCAACCAAATGTAAAACGATAAAGGTGGGGTTCAAGAGGAGGGAAGAAAGGAGCAGGGAAACGAGGAGGAAGAAATGGATGAGAAGAAGGTTACCCGCGACGCGACGGAGGGCCGGTGAAACCCGAGAGGGACAATGAAGGAGGAGAAGACAGAGAAAGGTGAGGTTCGGTTCGGGAGGGGACGAAGAAAAAATGATTGAGCTTGAACTGCACTCACATGGCGCTCGGAAAGAACGGGGGAAGAGGGGAGGAGAAAGGAGATTAGAGTAATAAGGAGTAAAAGGAAAAAGTCACCGGCCAAAAGGCGTCGCAAACGCCATGCCGTTCCGGGTCCCGCGCGTCGGTGGGCGGGCACACGCAAAGCGCTTCTCCCAGCTGCGCATCCATCCGTCTCACCCGTCGCTCTCGCGTCTTTTTGGCCCCTCCTTCCCCTCCCCGTCGGCAAAAGACACGGGAGATCGTAGCCGACGGCCTGACTCACGGTCACGGCCGGGCCGTACGCTCGCTCGCCTGCGGGCGACACGGTCGGTCACTTGCAGCGGGCCTCTGTCTGTCTCTCCGCTCTCGCACTCGCAGAGGACACACAACGAAATGCGATGCGATGCCGCAGTGTTCTGGAACGGCGACACACGTCGTGACCGGCCGGCCGCTTTACCGTTTGTGGCCGGGTGAAAGGGAGGGCGCGATCGAGCTGGCGAGGCGACGAAGCCTTTGTGCGCTCGGCAGGGGGCACAGGAGGCAGGCTCGCTCGGCTCGGGAAGGCGCTTCATGCTCGCCCAGATCCGTGGATGCCATAAACGGACGCTGGTAGCCTTTGTGGTAGACGAACTCCGTTTCAGTGATTCGATCTGTCACCCACCCACCCACTGGCACTGGGGGCGGCCGGCCGACGTGCTCTACCTACATGTGTGGACTGGAGTAATACGAGCTCAAGATACAACTTCCAGTACTACGGAGTAGTATGAGTATCTCTGCAGAAACCGTACTGACTGACGGCCATGAAGTTGGAAATCCTACCTGGATCCTAAGCACTGGATTTAGTACCACTAGCAATCGTGTCACGCTGCCAATGATCAGCTCGTACGAAAAAGAGACATCAAGGTATGGCCATGGGGGGTATCGCGCCTGCCTTTACGCAGAGACGGGCAACTGGAGTACTAGTACTGTAATTTCCAACGGCACGGCAGCACCTGTCGTCCGAGTCCTCATCACATTCCACTAGTGAGTGAGTAACCTCATCGGGGACTCCCTGATCCATCTACCGGCCTCCTGCCCATCCAGAAAGCGCCGCATCATTGCTGCCGCGGATACGCTGCCATCGATTGCCTGCCTGTGCCTCCCTCGCTCCGAGCTTTCTTTCTTTTCACCCCCGGAAGACGTCACTGTTTCGGCTGCACGAGCTCGAGGCGAATGATTTCCGCCCGACGGACGGGCTCTCTCCCTCTCGGGACGGGACCAGGTATGGGCGCGCAGGAAGCGGACGCGTCGAGAGCGGGGAAAGAGGGGCCGGCGGCCGGCCGGCAGGTGCGTACGCTCTCGCTCGTTCTCGGCTAGATCTCTCATGTGCGGGCTGCGGTGGTGTCCTCCGCGTAGGTACGGCCACGACCTATGTATTATTGGAGCTCCGGCCTCCGGGAGATGTCGCCAACGTCGCTTTTTGTCATGATCACCATTTTTCCGGTGGCTGAGGATCGCCATTTGGCATTTGCCATTCACAATGGTCGCTATTATTTGTAGTGTGTGTTTTTTTCAAAATTCGAATGCAAGGAGAACGGTTTTAACGAAGAGGTATTTTTGTACAGGCGCTGAGCCGCGAAGAGCCCGATAGGCCGATAAGCATAGCAAACTGGGCCTAAGAATGAGGGGCCCAAGACCTCCATTACTTGCTTCTTTTGCTTTCTTCCTTTGAAGCACGGCCCACGCAAAGGGAAAGAAGGCCCGTCGACAGCTACCAGAAGCCACGGGCCGACACGTTCAGCCGCCAGGCTAGGCTAAATTCCCTGTAATCTCAAAGCAGCTAAAGAAACAGCCATTTCTCCACCCAAAAAAAAAGTCATGTCGTCAGAAACTGTAGTTGATGAGCAACCTACGCATTACTCAAATACAATTTGAGAACCGAAAACACTGAGACAATCACCTGCTATGATTACTTTCTACTAGCATGATTTCCATCGTATGATCTTCTACGGACCCTATTACTACATCTGAAACCCACGTGATGTACACTACACTGTTGTATGGAGATAACTATGCAATACAATCCCTATAGATCCCTCTTCACAACAGATGGTTGTGGCGTTTCCTGGGGCACATTTCCAGCGTCCACGGTGGCGAATTGTTGCTCCTTGCTAGCACTTGTGAAGTAATATATCTGGACTACAACAAATTCAAGCCTCCTTTCTTGTTATCCTGTCAACAGGACAAGCAGCAGCGAAAAAAAAGTTGGTTAAGAGTTAAAGCATAGGAGTTTTCTGAACAGTACGGCCACACGGACGTTTCCACACCTGAAGCAATAGATTCCAAGAGCATCCTTGATTTCATGCACAACGGAAACGGCAAGGTGTAGGTAAAGACCCACTGTAACAAAAAAAAAAAAAAAAATGGAACAGTGATATGTAAACGCTGAACAGATAACCAAGCAAAAACATCAACAGAAAAAAGGACAATAGTCCCAGAAGAAAAGAAGATAGAGCTTAACACACTGCACATTTTGAGATGCATTACATGCTATGAGAATGAGAATGCCACATGCGTGTTCTCCCTGACATATCCAGTATAACAGCAATACAAGAAAAGGGTATAGTTTTATGGTGCTAGGGATCCATTGCTAAGGAAATGAAGAAAGACTCGAGTAAATATTAGAGAATGTACTATCTGAAACGACACTTTATAAATCTACACGGGCTCTTTAGGCAAACAAAGCATGATATTATTGAATAGAATTGACAAACTGAATGTTAGTGCCTAGGAAAGATTCCATAGAAATGATCATAAGATGCAAGTATGAAGATGAAAATGCTCAAATTCACCTGTATATGCACAATAAAGAAGCAGCAGCACAAGCTCATCAACTAAAAAGGACTCCTGCCAGTAAGGAGATCGAGCCATTTAGTGTAAACAGAAAAGAGCAGTCTTTCAGATGTTACCAGTACTAGGTGGAATATCACATTAAGAGCTTACCCATTGTTGATCTTTGCAATGAGAGCATTTGCAATCGGAAAGCAAAAGAAACACCAGAGACTGAAACAAGTGATTTCAGTCAGTACTTAAAATTGGCCTACACTTGGCATCTAAAGATGAGGAGAAAGGACACTTCAAAGTCATACCATGAACATCCCAGATTTTTAGACCTTTGGGCTCATCACACAAATGAGCAAGTATCATTCTTCCCTGCTCAAAAATGATTATTCACATTATAAAATGATGAGTAGAATTTGTAGATATAAACAAAATGAGTGATAGTGTGCTACTAATAAACCGAAGTTCGGTCCATTCAGAAAAACCACACATTACTAAACACATCATGCAACTGCTCAAATTAAGTCCAGTCTAATCTGTTGTTCATATAAGCATCAAACCTGAGGCTTTTTTATAAGTTATTTTACATTCTATCAGGTTGATGTGCTTTTTATTTTATATTTGTCAGCAGTTGAGATGACTTTTGTGTGACCTGGGTCCAGGGTAGTGGCAAGGTTCCTATTTCCAATCAATCTCGCCTTATAAAATTAAATCATAAGGAACTTCAGAAAAAAATAAATTTAAGCCTAAAAATAGAGTTCACATATTTTGTGCTAGAAAAATACATTATTCACTTTTCATCATTATGTTTCATACGATATTTTATCTCTAGTGTTCATTTATTATTAAATTTCCTAAGCTGTCAAAATAGTGGCAAAAATCAAGATATTTTGTTCTAACATGATTTATGATGTCCTCTATCACCTATAAATATGATATTAAAACTCAACTTATATGTGGAGAAACAAAAATAACAAATCCTGTTAAGGGGTAAACTAGACCACAACTGAAATAGTTGGGAGTAAATTGAACCAAATGTTAGTTTAGGGGGTTATCTGGACATAGGCCAAACTTGGGGAGTAATTTGGACTTTTCCCCATGCTAAATAATCTAAGAAAAAAAAAAACAGCAATGAAACTTACCACCAAATATCCAAAATTAAAGCCAGTTCCAATTACGAGCAAATGTGGTTGGTTCCTCATTATACTTGAAGGAGAAAGATAAGACCTGCATAACAAATAACAGGGACCTAAGTGTATTATAGACATTACTGAAGCTCTATCCTATACAGTATACAATGATACATTTTCCAGTTGGCATACCAGATAGTAACCCCAGCTAACAGTGCAATAAAAAGGAAGGATCTGCAGCCAAAGTATAAAAAACGTAAGAAAACAAACTTAAATATAAAATAACAGCACATTGAGGCTGCCAAACACAAGATAGTTATGTAATATAGACTAAAGAGCCAATATAATATAAAAACACAAGATAAATGTTCAGGAGGGAACTAGATATCTATAGTTTTTTCAGCACTGGCAGTGCAAACATATATAAACTTCATGAAAAAACATTATACTAATGGGAGCAATACTAATGGGAGCAAAGTTGAAAATGTATGCAAAAGAATACACATTTCTTTTCAAAAACTAACCCTTCCTTGCTTACTTGCTTAGCGTATTTCCAAAAGAACAGTAGCAAGCCAATATACTGGTATCGTTAACAAATTCTATTCATCCAAGATATGGGAAAAGTCAAAAAGCTTACCATGGCTAATGCTAATGCCATGCTTCCTTTTCGTGCCTCAACTACCTCTTGACATTGCTGACACTGGACAACAAAAGAATCACTTCTAAGCAAAGATTGATCATATGAAACAGTCACATTAATTAACTATTATTCTTGCTTCACATTGTGGTAATTATTGAAATCACTAGCAAAGGAAGTACAATTTATAAAAATAGAAGGATATTGCAAGCAGTTCTGGGGAACGAATACAAAGGACAGTAACTGAGTAACATATTGGTAGACCCAATTGTTATCAAATATACGAGAAACATATAGCACAGTTATATTTATCAATTATCATTATTGTTTTGTCCCAAGTCACTAGTTACATTTATCAATTCAAGAAACTGGACAAATCAGTATTTCTGTGTAGTTCCATAATAGTTCTGGATGCTCAATGCAAAGAGTTAGGGAGTAGAGGAAAAGGAAGAGAAGCTTACTTGGATCTAACAGTAGGTATAACAGCACACACAATCATAAGAATCAGCACAAGAACATATAAGGGGATTTCAATTTCTGAAACAAGAAAAAGAAGAACTTTAGAAATAATTACAGTAATAATCATGTGAGGCCGTGAGCATTGCACTTCTGGCAAACAGACCCAGCTGACTAAAGAAATAGATATCACATTGTAGCAAAAGAACACAGAAATACTAATATGCTTGCAGTCAACTATCATGCCAATTAGGCATAAAGGAAAAAGTAATGCTGTGTTCGCATAATATGGTGACGTCATCTGATAGATCCAAGAGTACATACCGAAAGAAATGGAAGTGGAATCCAACCAAGAAAGGGTAGTGATTTCCGAAAATCCTGAGCCCACCATTCAGCACCTAGTTTAAGAGAACAAATAACATGAATGTAAACATTCTGATTTTTGGATAATCAAGAATGTAACAGAGATTTGAAGAAAGTTAATGCATATCAAGATTTGTTTATAGGGGAAATTACCAGTAAGAAATGTAAACAAATGGGATACATAGATCAGCATCAGGCCCTCCGTTGGTCCATTTATTGTAGGGAGAATGAGTGTATTTGTAAAGAAACTGGTGACAAAAGTGTAAACACAGATAATTAGCAGACGTAAAAAACTACACATTAAGAACATCAGTCCAGCACTACAAGATGTAAAACTTATTACAGAAAACTATAAATTTTCTTGTGTGAAATCATTTGCAACAACAGAAGACACAAGGTCGAAAGCACGTTGGTAAACATCAGCTGCCTCATAGGCTGTCTCATGCAATGTCACATAGCCACATAACCTCAGTGCCTAGGTGGCACTGAGGTTCCAAGCACCATCCACCACAACTAGCGCCTGATCATCACAGAGCAGCCCCTAAACAATGATGAGGCGATAGGCACCACCTCACCCCACTGACAGTCTAGCTCCTTAGCACTTTTTAGACACTGTCAGACTTGTTAAGAAAATGGAAAAAGAAAACACCAAGTCACCAATGTGTTCCCTTGGAAGACAGGAAGTAATCATGAAGCAATCCACATTAGAGCTATTTTGTCACATTTTAGCATATTACATTCCGCTGAATATTAAACAATAACATTCAAAAGAAATTCAATAACATTCAAACTAGATAACTTTGAGATAACTTAATGCCACAATCGGTAGAGCCTATAAGCCTAAGAAGCTTTTACTATACCAAGCACTGTGAAATCTAATCATTTGAGTGATAAGAAATTCAGAACACATAGTGACATTTGGGGAAATACCAAATGTTGCTCAAATTAAAGTACAAAATGGGTTAAGGATCTTACTGTTCCCAGGTTGCAAGATAGAATGGGACAGCAGCAACCACCCAGAACCAGAATGTCAATCCTCCACACATCAAGGTGCTTCCAAGGGCCAAAGCTTCAAACTAACAAAAATCAGGGAAACATCTCAAAGGTGAAAAGAGAAGGAAAAGGTGTAAGGGCTTAGAAAATCCTTACAGCACAGGCAAGTGCATCACATCCTGTAAAATAGCAATTTAGATATGTATAAGATAAGATGTCATGCTAATAGAGATGGGAAAAGGGAAAATGATGTCTAAAAAGTACCATGATCAAAAAAGTTCTCCAAGAGGGCTTGATGAGCTAGTACGCCTCGCTTGTTTACCATCAACAGCATCAAAAGTCTAGCATGGAGGCAATATTATACCGTCAGAGCAAGATGAGTTTATCAAACTCTTATCAAATTTATGAGCAAGCTGCCATCGTCACCAGTTTAATCAGACATCCAGTGAACCATTATGCATACCAGCAGATAACAAAATAGAAAAAAAAAAAATTCTGGACTTTTTAATGTCAATAATACCATTTCAAATACATTCTGACTAGTATGAACAGACTAGAGTTTGGGAAGTTGTTTGTATCTCCAGATTTAATACAATGTCATAGTTGTTTGCAAAACAGGTTTGTAACTTTCGATGATGCATGGTACCAATAATGCAGAGTGCAAACTAAATTGTACCAGTCCAATAAAAACACAGAAAAGGCACAGGGTTAATGCTAATTAGTACATTGGCGAATGGCAAAAGAGTGTCTTTCAATTTAACTTCATGAAACATGTTTCATTGTCTTTTCTGACAGTGACTATTAATTTGACCATTCTAAAGCATGTTTGAATTGAAATTGGACTCAATTGTCCATTTAGAATCTCAATTGTCCATTTAGAATATCATGATTAGTTAGTGCCACAAACCTGGTACAAGAAGAGGAGTAATCCATGGGCAAGATGAACCCACCTAGGGGAGCAGTGTCAAGGCGAGGCTTAATATATCTGCATAATCACCAAATCAGCAAACGATGGGTTCTATGCATGATATAGAATGCATCAAAAGAAGCACAGGTTGGGATCTTAACAGCCAATTAACAGCTTCACAAAACTACAACTAGTTCAAGCAAGAAAGACTTACATAGCCAAGCAGCGCTGATAGGACTAAGAATGAAAATCCTGTAAGTGTGATCTGAAATGTCGGAAAGCATAGCCATGTACTGCATCAGATGAGATGAATCCAACAAAGAATTGACAATGTGGTCATCGATCTCTTACCATGTTTGGTCTATTTGTGAATCCATACATGCAAATGAAGAAATTTATAAGTTAGCACAGAAGTTTTGATAGGGAAAGAACAAGGCGCAACATGAAACTTAATGCTTGTACTGTGCTAAAGCTTAATTTAACACAGGGGTGAGAGCCTAGGTGTTGTGATGGCGATTCTCTGTGTTGGGTGGTCAAGCTGTGATCTCGCACATAAACTTCGCTTTTCTTGCTTAACTGAAAGGCAGTGCTCCAGCCAATTCGTTAAGTTTAATTTGCCAAAAAGTCAGATATCTACAAAATGGAGCCTACGAGCAATTTGCTGTTTGCTCTCCACACCACAATTGCTTTGTTGTACAAGAAAATCATTGAGTCAAAACTCACTGTTCACATGTGGAAGTAAGCGCATAGAATCTACCGGCTACTAAAAAATGGAAACAGTAAAATAACATAACAAGCTAACACACATACACAACTGCCTGTAAAGCCATTCAGTTTTAGATAGCAACAGTATGTCATCGTATTAATCCCTTAATCTTAAGCGCCTTCTTATGCCTTCTGAAGTATTCCCTCCCATAGACCATAGTGATCTTGTTCATACCATCCTAACCGGGCGTTCTGCGCATCTCCAAATTCAAATATTCCACTACAACGCCACATACAAACATCTAATCCTTCTCTAGCCATACTTGCAAGTTGTTACTGCCCTTACAAATTGGGGAATGGGCAGTAACAGCAAGCACTCAACCACAACCAGTACGAAGGCACGCAGAAGGAGACCAATCGAACGCCCAAACAGGATTCGGAACTAGTCACAGGACAAACAACTCATTACCAGGATCGTTCGCACGCACGCGCGGACTAACCACTAGTAGAGTAGAGCAGTAGTAGGTCGTGAACTGGAGCGCACGCTCACACGAACAGCACAAAGAGAGGGGAAGGGGATGGAGATACTCACGGCATCCATAGCGGGAAGAGGGTGACGCATCGGCTCCAGAAGGGCTGGAGCACGTACTTGGCCACCACCGAGCGGTCCTCCCCGCTGTACCTGTATCGCTTCAGCGTCTCCACGCCGTGCGCGCCGATAAACCCCATCGGGCTCGCCGCCGAGCGAGAGCGAGAGCGGAGTGGGGGCGCTCGGAGGTGGAGGGGACCGGGTGGTCTATAGGTTTTGGAAGCCCGAGAAGGGGACGCGATTGCGGAGGGCTGCAGAGTGGTGGGGTGGCGGCGGCGGCGGTTCCGCGAGCGGCGAGGCGCCGAGGCCTGAGCCTTGGAGGGAGGAGCGGATCTTGGCCAAGGCAGGCAACGCGTGGTATATTCGTCACGGTCCGCGTGTCAAGTGGGGCCCGTACGTTTTGAGTACGAGACTGGGAACCGACCGGAAGACGACACCTGTCTGACTCCTCAAAACTGAGCAACGTGTTGTAGTATCAAAAAAAAAAAAAAAAAAAAAAAAAAAAAACTGAGCAACGTGGATATCCGCGGTCGATTTTTTAAAAATTGCACCTACTGGAGTACGGTAATTCGACCCTGTATGCATTGGTACTATGCTACCATGCAGACATGCAGCATCACAAATCTGATGTGGATGTTACTATTCCACCATTTCTGTCTTACCATGGTAAAATGATTCTGTAGTATCACTCGCTTTGCTTAACAACAAGAATACCTAGCCAAAACTCGTTTACCAATTACTCCCTCTATCTCAAAACATGTAAATCTTGTTTCCCCATAAGTCAAAGATTCTTAATTTTGACTCGATATATATGATGAAGTATTAACATTCATATAATACGTAATAAGTATTATTAGATTAATTATAGAATATATTTTGTAATAAATATAAGTTAAGATATGAATGTACATAATGTCTTCTAGAAACTTGGTCAAATATTAGGTTCTGTTGACTCATTGTAAAACGAGATTTACATGTTTTTTTTTAAGATAGAGGGCTTTCTACGTAGGGATCATCAAAACAACGATTTTACCCTGTCAGGGCTCAATCCGAAGGAAATTATGCGGAAGCTTTGCAAAATTATTCGTCTTCGTTTTCAGCTACGCTCGCTCGAGAGTTTCCACAACTACGGGTTTCAAAATCCACACGATCTTATGTGTTTTTCAGCTAACACATGAAAGACATGGTCCTTTTGACAACCTTTGAATTTCAACTTAAAACGGAAGTGCAAGACGCACAAAATTTTTCCGGATACCAAACTGGACTAGTACATGGATGCTCATGTTCTAGGCTGGAAAGCTTGAGTTACACTATAGTGGATCTATGTCCTTGTACTATCATCAGACATTTCAGGGAACCAAACTGGAGTAGTACAGGTCTGCATGTACATATCTGTACAATTCCTTTCTCCTTCAAAAGTTTCAGACTGCAAAACTCGAGTAAGTACAGGGACAAGTGTTATGCTCAAATTCTATTAAACATAATTAACAGGAAAATCATCATCTATTGATGCTTGACAGCATTGTTTGTCATGTCCAATTTATCCCGAACAATGTTGTGTACGGGAGCTAACTTTGTAGTTTCTGATGACCACAAATTAAATGGATGAGAACTTGATGATCGCCAGGGTGTATGGTTAGAATGTATTTGACTCAGCACAACCATCTTCTACATAAAAGTTTCTAAATAAAAGAACAGAAACCGTTGTTGGTGTTTGTTGTTTGAGGTGTTAGTTAGGCCCTAATTCAGTATCGCTGTCACTTTGGACATCAACCCTTCATCTGCAGTAAAGAAGTCAATAGACTGGTCTAGTATGGCTATTTAGAGCGTCCACACTATTGAACCGATCCTGGGTCTTAGTTGCGGCCCACGAATGATTGGATGTCATCTGTTGGTCCATTCCACAATGTTTCGAACCGGGAACGACTCCATGCGTAGCCTCTCGCAGTCTGCCCTCCTCCTGCCTGTGTGCATGCATCCACGAGTTTTTTTTTATTTCTTCGGGTTCCATTCATCGCTTCCGCTCCTTGATCGACTCAGCCTCACAAAGCCATTGATCCTGCCAATCCAGGTTTCTACTGGTCACCTACTTATTCGGCGTTGGCTTGACTACTTCGTCTTCTTTTGGGATTCGACTTGAGCTTCATCCTCTACCTCCGGCGACAAAAAAAAAAAAAATATCCTTCGCCGGCCGACGTGTCCTTCCTCTCCAACTCCGCTGACCCCTCCTTCAACCGACGCTTTGCGCGGTCTTTTCCATCCGGTTGGGCGCGCCATTGGTGCCTCTACGGCCCCTGTCGGCGAACTTGTCGTCGCCAACGTCTCCGATGCAGCTTGTTGTGCTTATCCGGTCGCAAGACCAAGTTGCAACCGGTCTTCTTTAGAGAACCTTTATGTAATATGGTTGCTTAATATATTAAGTTGTTGATGTCAACAAAAAACATGTATGGGAGCGGGTTCGATTTTCTCATTTATTTATTGTATAGGAGGAGCGGCTAGGAAGTGCACGCTACCGGTGCTCTTATTGACAAGTGAAATCATATTTCCACTTAGTAGCCATAGATAATGCTTGAACTAGTTTTTCGCTTGTTTCAACTTATTTTTACAACTGAATCAACCGAAATCAACCTTTTTATCGATCAGTGGAACAACCTTTTAGGACAATGCCAACCTGCATATAATAAGTCTTTGCAGGTAATAAACTCTATAGGGAGCGGATGCAAGAGGAAGGGGGCATATGTTGGACTTGCTTTTTAGGACAATGCTAACCTGCATATAATAAGCCTTAGGCCTCATTTAGCGAGGGCTTCTCCAGTAGTTTTAGGAGCTGTTTGGAGCTTTTTTTATGCCAAACGGGTAAAACAAAACGACTTTAATCAAGAAGTCCCTTAAATCGTGCTCTCATAAAGGTTTGAGTTAGGAAGATAAAAATAGTAGCTTCACCAGGCTTCACCTCATCCATCGTGACGTCACGCGTTCTGTGGGAGCATGTCTACATGTGGAGCCATTTTTGCCTATCAAAACAACTCTAGCTCTACGGATAGAGTTGTCCATGTAGCCGCCTAAAAAACAACTTCACTAGTGAAGTGAAGCCGTGTCAAACGGGCCCTTAGTAGATAATTAAAGAGTAACAAACTTCTATGAAAGTTTAGATATAGAATATTGCAGCATACAACCAAATAGAGCCTGTTATTATATATTTATATATGGTGTGTCGTATGCACAATCTCCACATAAGACTAAGAGAAGGTAGATAAGAGCGGTGTTCTGATGAAAAGAGCGTGAAGTAGTTTAGGGGTTGTGCTGGCCAGTCTGGTGCTGGCTATGCACAGTCACTCTGGGAGAGAGCAATCTCAATAGGCCATGAATGGGCCAATACCGTGTGGCAGGCCAAATCCTGATTCGTCTAGATTTAAGTTGTGAAACAGAACCAACAATCGTTGGAGGCAGTATCAATGGTTGCTCCCGATCAAGCAATGCATTCACTTTTTTTACTGGGGGGCATGTGCATTTCTACCCCCCGGTTTCATGTCCATATGTGATTTTGTCCTTGCTTTTTTAACTTTGTGATTTTATCCCTATTTTTTTTTTAAACAAATAAAGATTTTACCCTTGGTCCGGTAACACCCCCGATGGTGTTAACTTTTGGGCAAATGGACAACTTTGACCCCGCTTGGTTTTCTCTCCTTCGACCCGGGCCGCGTGGATGAGGAGGTACGGACGAGGCGGAGGCGGGTTGCACGCAGGCCGCCTGGACCTCCGCCGCAGGCCCGCATTAGGCCGCCATGCATCACGGGTCCGGCGCGGATGCGACGTGTCCGCCACCGCCGAGCTCGCATGGGCGCGGCCGCATGCCGCGAGGAGTGGCCGGTGGTGGACCATACGGTGGTGGAGGGATGGCGGCCCCTAGGACCTCCGCCGCCGCCCCCCGGGACCTCCACCGCCGGCCCGAGAGCCCCCACGGAGCGCCACCGCGTGAAGCCCCTACGCCATCACCTCAAACCCTAACCCTGGTCCCTAGCCCATAATGTTGTAGGTTGCAGGAGGGAGATGGGGAGGAGGAGGAGCTCGGCGTCGGCCCTTGTCGCCGGCGCCAAGAAGAGCCGGGAGGGGAGCGCGCGACGGGGAAGAGCCGCACGGAAAGGAGCGGCTTCTCTGGTGATGTGGGTTTAGCCTCATGGGTATTTTGGTCTTTTGGCCTGCTCTATTTTTTTAGCCCTTTAATAAGACCAGTCCGAACGGTGTTACAAACTAGGGGCAAACGGGAGCTTCACTTCAAAAAAAAAAAAAAAAAAAAAAAGGCAAAGTCACAAAGTTAAAAAAACGGGGGCAAAATCACATTTAGAGTCCGGAATAGGGACAGAAAAACACTAAATCCCATTTTCACTTTGTATATCATATACTTCCTCCATTCTAAATTGTAAGTCATTCCAAAAAATCTTGGAGAGTCAAGACTTTTAAGTTTAACCAAAATTATAAAGAAAAACCACAAATATTTGTGATGTATTACTTAAAAATATAATTAATAATGAATCTAATAGCACTTAGTTGCATCATATGACAACGGAAGGATTGTGCATCACGGTTATGGGTGTGTTTGGTTGCTAGATGAGGCTTGCATAGTATATCCGGGTTGATGGGATGCATGCTGAGTGGAACTGTATTTCAGAAAAAGAAGGTGTTTGGTGAGGTTGCATGAGCGGACACAAAAGAAAAACCGAGATGTTGTTTGTTTGCTCGTATGAGCGGGATACAACCCGTCTAACTCATGAGGCTAACAACTGGACCCGTCACCCTCATCTTCTCATCATGTATCCACTAAGCCTGGCCCGAGCATTGAAGCTCGATTTTGGCGTATCTTGCTAGCTTGTAGCCATGCAGCTAAAGTTGATAATGAGCGGCCTCGGCTCGCTTCGCTTGTTATCCTAACGAAGCTAGCTTCGGCTTAGCTCGTTATCTTAACGAGCCAAAAGTCCAGTTTGACTCGGCTCGTTAAGCTCGTGAGCCAAATATAAAAATATACAAAAAATAATATTGTATTTATCTAAAGTTTAAAAATACTAATAATAAATACAAAAGTAATAAATCTAGGCACCTTAAATTGAAAAACAAACTTAATATGTGCTAACATATATAAAACATGACATAAAGTAATACAAAACCAATATAGATTTTGTTGTTTTTCCTCGAATGTGCTGCTTTCGTTTGATTTGCGAGATGGCTCGTTATAGCTAACGAGCTAAAATCTTGGTTTTTCGCCTTGGCTCGTTATTCTAACGAGCCGAGCCGAGCCAAGCCAAGTCGCCCACGAGCCGAAGCGAGCTAACGAGCTTCGAGTTTTTCGTCCAGCTTTACATGCAGCCATCCAAACATCCTTCTCGCCAGATTTACTACGATTTTGCTCAGATTGGGATGAGCGGGGACGGATGAAAGGTCCTAATGGCTAGAGGGGGGTGAATAGCCTATTAAAAATTCTTGCAACAACACTAAACAAACGGATTAGACAATAAGATGGCGAAGCTAAATAAGCGGTGCTACGAATTAGCTAAGCAAGCCACAAGACAATTCTATTGTCTCTAATGTCACACAAGAGCTATGTCGCTAGTTTACTCCTAGGTGAACAAGCAAGTCTAACTAAATTACCACTAGGAGCTAAACAAGACTAAGCAACCTATACAAGCTACTCAAGCTAAACAACTAAGCACCCTAACAAGATATACTACTAAGTAAGGCAAAGAGGTGCTAGAATACAATACCACC
Organism: Hyparrhenia diplandra; assembly: GCA_015847255.1. Taxonomy (NCBI): domain Eukaryota; kingdom Viridiplantae; phylum Streptophyta; class Magnoliopsida; order Poales; family Poaceae; genus Hyparrhenia; species Hyparrhenia diplandra. Next base: position 34,905 of record JADLZK010004731.1, read on the forward strand.
GGTGTAGTGTCGAGGTTGTAGCCAATCACCGTGTACAAGAAATCTCCAACGAGCTAGAACAAGTGACACGATGATTTTTCACCGAGGTTCACGTGCTTTAAGACGCTAGTCCCCGTTGTGGCGACACACTCACTTGACGGTTGCTAAGCTTAATGGCCGATGCCAAATCCCCGGTGGGAGCTCAAGCAAACGATCACAAGAGAGGGTCCAACAAGCCACGAGCAATCCACTAGTGATGCCTTTCGCGTACCTCCCGCGGGGTAAGGCTCAACCCCTCACAAGTCCACCGGTGTGGCCTCGAACAAGCTCCAATCGAGCTCAACACCGTCTCTTGCTCCAAGCCGCTAGGGAACCGGGCAAATTCCCAAGAAAACAAGAATCCCGCGGCTTCTCTAAGGATGAAGTGCCTCTAGATGCAATCACCAATGCAATGCACTTCTATCACTCTCAATCTCACCAAGAATTCGAGTTATGGATGGAAAGATGAGTGAAGAGGAGTCTCAAATGCTCACAAGCAAGTTAGAGTGTTCAAATGTGCAAGAGAGCGGGCTAGGAACCGGCCATCCAAGTATATATAGTGAAAGGTCCCTTGTGGTTTTGGTAATTGAGTGACAACATTAGGTGAACTAATAATGTGTGATTGCATGAGATAATACACAGGGGATTAGTTCACATGTGATGACGCAATGAAGGAGCTTTATTGCATATGAGACATGACATGGAGTCATGTGACCAAGGTGGTGAAGATCGAGACAAGGCTTGGCTTGATGGACCGGTTGCAAGTGTGAAGGGCAAGTCGAGGCAGTGAAGCGATGGATCGCGAGGCGGTGAAGCTTGGGCAAGACTTGGCGCCGACGGACCGACGCAACGGTGAAAAGCAAGTGAGGTCAAGATCGATGGACCAATAGTGTCACGTGATGATATGAAGTGGATCATATCATTCTTGATCGTGTTGGTGCATTGGTTGCATCGGCACTTGAAGATGGAGCGAAATGGAAATGCGCAAGGCAAAGGTATAACCTATAGGGCATTTCATTTCGCACGGTCATTGGTGCTTAGAGAAGTTTATGACCGGATTTAGGATAGATGGCCGTATTACCAAGAGGGGCAAACTTGTTTGCATATCGGTCATCTAGTGCCACTTGTGCGATCTAACTTTGTGATGTGTTAGGATCGAGTGGCGTGGTGAGATCAAGAGAAAAATCCTTTGAAAATGATTGTGAAAATGCTAACACACATGCACATGGTGATGTACCCTTGGTGGTGTTGGCACATTTGTAAAGGAGAAGTTGTTTCGTGTTTTTCGGACACTTGACTGCTCTTAGAGTGGAATACTGCTTTGATCCATTGTGAGTTGGATCAAGTAACCATGTGGGTTGTGTAGCCCCTCTGAGTAAGCTTTCCATAGAATCCAAGATCATCGAAAAACGGAGTTCGGATGAAGGAGATATCGCCGATTTTTACCGAGCAAAGGGTCCGACAGACGCGGCGGTGACCGGACGCACGATGGCGCGATCGACGCACCGACGGAGGCTCCGGCCGGTGTGTCCGCAGAGAGCTCGCAGCCTGAATTTTGCCGGACGCGTCGATCGGGACGCTATGATCGGACTTCGCGACCGGACTCGCGGTGAGTCCGGTCGGCGGCCTGGCCCGGCCGCCGCCAGAAAGCCGTGGTTTGGACCCCAACAGCTCTATTTGGCTTGGGGCTATAAATAGAGGATGTGGTCGGCCATGGCAGGTGCTTAGCACCTTGGGGACTTTGTGTCCATGCTTGAGAGTGCTTGAGAGCCCTCCCACTCACTTGTGATTGATAGTGTTCATCCAAATCAAAGTGATGAGTGATTCTAGTGCATTCGCGTTGAGAGATCGTGATTCGTGGCACTAGGTGATCGTGTTGCAAGCCGGTGTGCTTGTTGTCTTGGAGGTTGCCACCTCCTAGACGGTTTGGTGGCAAGAGACTTCGTAAAGCACGCAACGGAGATTGTGCGGTGCTCGAAGGAGGATTTGTGAGAGGTTCGTGCTCACCTCGCGGGGATCGCGAAGAGCGACACTACTAGAGCGTGTCGGTGAGTACCTCCCCTTGTGCGTGTGGTGCCTTGCGGTGCCTTGAGAGGCTCACTTGAGAGTGGTGTCTTGCGGGTGCCTTGCGGGCGTGCCTTGAGGGGCAAGTGATCGGAGAATCACACCAGAAGAACCATCTAGGTGAAACACCAAAGGAACCACCCAAGGTGTTGGTCGCCACAACGAGGAGTAGGGGAAGTTGGCAAGCTTCCCGATACCTCGGTAAAAAATCACCGGTGTCAACTTGTCTACTCTTCTCGGTGGTTTGCATTCTCCAAATCACAAGCTTTGTATTTACATTCATATATACCCTGTGCTTGTGCTTGTGGAGTAGCTCTTGAAATTACTAGCTTGTGTAGCTTGTTAGTTGCTTAGCTTAGTTTGTGTAGCTAAGTAATTTGAGCCTTTGGGTTAGGCGTGTGTCGCCTTGTCCTTAGTGCATCTAGTGAGCTTAGGATTGGCTTTGTGCTTTTGCTCATTAGAATTGTGTAGGAGCTCACCCTTGTTTGAAGTACTAGTGCATAGGTTTGTGTGACCTTGCAATAGAAACGGTTAGGAGCTCAAGCTAGGCTTATCATCTCATTTGCTTTGTGTAGGATCTTTTGTGAGGTGATTTAGAGTCATAGCTAGAGGGGTGAAGTCTTGGCTAAACGAATAGTTTCATTTCCGCATTATATTTGTTTAGCCTACAAGCAATTAGTTTTAGAAAGGACTATTCACCCCCTCTAGTCCTCATCTCGACCCTACATATAGCCCACCTCACGAAATGGAGCCATTGAGCTTCAAAATGGGCATTTCAGCGCAGCGATCGGACGCGACCGACCAGGAACCACCAATGGTCCGGCCAAGCGTCCGGTCACACCCATTTTGTGCGTCCGGGCCGATAGGACAAGCTCCCTCGGGCCCACGGCCGACAACAACCTCGCGACGTCCGGTCACCGGTTCCGGTCGAGCACCGGAAGCATCCGGTCGAGGTTCCGGTCGACGCGTCCGGCCAAAACCCGTCTGCAGAGCTCTCTGCCGACGCACCCACCGGAGCGCCCGGCCGATGCGCCGTGCTTCCTCGGCCGGTGTGTCCGGCCGCACTGCGGCGTGTTCTTCATCTTGTTGTCGCCCTTTGCTTCAACCTTGCTTCGCCTCTTGCCAAAAGTTGCCAACACGTCGAAGATGATACCGTTATCACATATGTTAGCACGTCGATAGGTTAGGTAAGATCGGGTTAGTGCTCTCATTGTTCTAAATGCAATATGCAAGTCAATTGGACCTAGAAGCACTTCACCAAAGGATTGTCGCGGCATCCCCTCTTGATAGTCGGCTATCTATCCTATAATGTGATCACACGCTCTATCGTGTCTTGATCACCGAAAGGAAAACCCTATCAAGATACCTTTGCCTTGATCTCTCGGGTTCCTCTCAAGCCGATCACCGAGCTTGACGATCCACCATGTCCATCATCATCGTCCATGTTCATGATCATCATGCTCCATGTCATCCATCTAATCCTATCTCATAAGTCACACTTAGAGCAAAGGATTAGTGCCACAAGTGTGTCATCAATTTCCAAAACCAAACATGAGATTTCAACGGAGCAACAAAACACACCCAAACAACGTCTCTTGGGCGAGACTCCCAATTGGCAATGGGTACATACCCGACAGGTACTGGCCATCCATACTCGCACCCGCCAAGCTAAAATCTTATCTGCTCCCGCACCCGTACTCGCAGACGGGTAGAATATTTATTCCATACCCGCACTCGACAATTCAGCCTTCACAAATCAGAAGTCACTAGAGCTGGAGTCGTAGAGCAGGACATGGCCGTGGCAGCATGTGGTGAGCGGCGGCGGGCATCGTGATGGGAATGAAGCACGCGAGGCTGCGGTCTATCCGGTTGTGGAGGAAGCCGAGCACTGGTGGCGTCGCCTAGAGGAGGATCTGATCGACGACGTCGGGATTTAGCTCCCGGGGTGGCGACATCGAAGGGGATTTGCCAATTTGGGGGAATCAGAGTGAGGAGGTGAGGAGCACGACCGGACTTGGGGGGTCGGAGGTCGCGGCATCGCGCGATGTCACGTCATGCTGACGCTCGTCGCGGGTTCGCGGCTCCGCCCGCGCGATTTAGAAGGAGGCGGTGGCTGGCCTGGGAAGGGAGTGAAGTGAGACTAGGGTTTGAATGATTGAGGAGAAGTATATATAATGCAGTTATTATGGGCCAAATTCATGGGCTATTATGGACCAAAATGTGCTGGGTGGCTGGCTACTATTACGGGTATTCTTTACCCGCGGGTTTGCGGGTATGGGTAGTATAGATCGCACCCGTACCCGCCGTACCCGATGGGTATAGGATTTCGCCCATTAACGCACCCACTGGTAGAAAACTCTTTCCACACTTGTCTTCTCATTGGGTAAAACCCGTTAGGTTAGCGAAGTTTTGGATAACCATTGACATCTTAAAGCGAGACGACTTCTTTTGCACACTTGGACGCGAACAACATTATTGCTTGATCTAGCAGGATCTCAGGGCTCGGCTCGCTCCAACCAAATGGGTTGCAGACAGCCTCTATGAACCTCATCACCAACGCAATTTGGTTCCATGGTTAGAACCAAACAAATCCTTGTGCCAGTCCACAACGAAGGCAATGAGCTAATAGTAAGAGGAAAAGGGTCAAAGCGCGTTGGGCCGTTGGCACAGGAAAAGCCACAGCTGATGAAACAGTCTCAGCGAATAGGAGGTTGTTGGTGAACAGAACACGGGAAGCCGCAAGGGAGCATGAGCATCTCCGTAGCTCTGCATCTGCCATTGCCTTGCCAAGCCGCAAGGGAGCATGAGCATCTAGCTCTGCATCTGCCATTGCCAATGCTGCAGCTAGCTACAGTAGGACAGGAGCTCGGGGCCCGGCTTTCAGGCTAGCGAGCTCGTCCCTTTGCCATCACGCCACGCTGACCGACCAAGTGACCACTGACTGACCCCCAAGCAACCAAAGCAAGCACGGGCTGGTCCATACTACTACTCCGTCGAGACCGTCTCTTTCCTCCCTGTTCCAAAGACCAGTCCGTTGCGCAGCGGGGGCAGCTCACCGTGCGTCTGTGCGCACTGGCACAGGGCCCCCATCCCACGCGCGCAGCCGCGCAGCGGCAGCCGGCACAGGTGCCAGCCTGCTTGCCTGCCCCGAGCGCCTGCGCAGCTGCTGCCCTGCTGTCTCTGTCTGCTGATGCTGCCGGCCGGCCGCTGCAGCAGGACGCGCAGCGCACGCAGATTCTGCAGCGCGCACTCTGCTCTGCGCCTGACCTCAACACTGACCGAAGTGACCCATCCACTGCGCCGACTGCACCACCTCAGCTCAGCTCGCTGCCAAATCGCACGCCTGCCGCCTGTCAACCTGCGCGCTGCCCCTGTGCCTGTTGCCTGCCTGCCTGACACCGCCATAGTAATGCATGATGGCGGATGATGATACTCCAGCACGTCCGTCTTCCCGTTCCCGAGCCCTGACACCAGCACAAACCTGGAGACTACTAGTATTGACTCCCCTCCATTGCATTTCCATTCCATTTCGCTTCGTTTCCCTTGCAAGAACGCCGTCCTCGTCCTCCTCGGCGCTCCCTACCCCAGCTTTTGCGTTGTTGAGCGTGCTCGAGGAGGAGATGATGCTGAGCGGGCACGGCGGCGGGAGGCGCCTGTTCACGGCGTCGCAGTGGCAGGAGCTTGAGCACCAGGCGCTCATCTTCAAGTACATGGCCTCCGGCGCGCCCGTGCCGCACGACCTCGTCCTGCCGCTCCGCCTCGCCACCGGCATCGACACCGCGCCCTCCCTCGCCTTCCCGCCCCAGACTTCGCAGTCGCGTACGCCCCTCCTCCTCCTCGAGCTGTCGCCTCATGTTTTAGTTTTCCTCTGATCGTCATCATCGTCGCTGGCTAATGAGTTTGTACGGTGCCCGTGCAGTGGCGTACTGGGGCTGCTACGGCGCCGGGACACCGTTCGGCCGCAAGCTGGCGGACCCAGAGCCAGGGCGGTGCCGGAGGACGGACGGCAAGAAGTGGCGATGCTCCAGGAGACCCACGGCGAGTCCAAGTACTGCGAGAAGCACGTCCACCGCGGGAAGAGCCGTTCAAGAAAGCCTGTGGAACTGACCTCCTCCGCCACCTCCCCCGCCGCAACCGCGGCGGCGGCGTACCGTCCGTCCGCGCTCTCCATCTCGCCGCCTCGCGCGGCGGACGCGCCGCCGACCCAGGGCCACAAACCGCAGCAGCATCTCCGATACGGCGCCGCATCCTCCGCCGCCACCGCTGGCGCTCTCCAGCTCCACCTCGACGCGAGCCTGCACGCGGCGTCGCCGCCGCCGTCCTACCACAGGTATGCCCACTCCCACGCTCACTACACCACACCGATGCCGCCGCAGCCATCGCTCTTCGCGGGCGCCGCCGGCTACGACTACGACTACGGGCAATCCAAGGAGTTTGGGGAGGCGGAGCTCAGGCGGCGACACTTCCACGCGCTCGGGGCCGACCTGAGCCTCGACAAGCCGCTGGCCGCCGCTACGGTCACCGGCTCATCTGACGCCGCGGACGCGGAGAAGCCCCTGCGGCGTTTCTTCGACGAGTGGCCGCGGGAGAGCGGCGACACGAGGCCGTCGTCGTGGGCAGGGGCAGAGGACGCGACGCAGCTCTCCATCTCCATCTCCGCGGCTTCGCCCTCCGACCTCGCTGCCTCCGCCGCCGTCGCGCGATACCACAACGGTGAGCCGGCGAGCCAAATACTCCACTTTGACTGACAATCAGTTTGCTTTGCGTACGTACAATCAGTTTGCTGACTGGTGTTGCCGCTCGATTTCTTTCGTTTCATTCACGCAGGGGAGTGATCGTCGCTGCATTTCCGAGATGGTGAAAGAAAGAGATGAATGGTGCTGCCGTGGGGGCACGATGAGCTCAAAGCCTGAAATCCTGAATCGAGTCAAGCCAGTACTAGGACCCTAGCTAGGTCTCTATGATTTGATCTTCATCATTTGTTCCTTTGTAGCATCACTTTACGTACTCCTACCAAATGTTAGCTCGTTGTTTTGTGTGACATTATTTTCGTTCAGGTTGCTCCTATTGCTACGCTACCTTCGCTACCTCTCTGTGGCTTTTGTGTGCTTTTTCTGCAGTCTGTCTGTGACCCATGCATGATTCCTTTACTCCTCTGATTCCTCTGCGGCTCTGCCGTTGATCGTTTGTCACATCCGTGGATTCAAGCTCGCACGACTAGGCAGTAGGCACCCGGCGACCTCTTGATTAGTGCCTAACCTCACTGGCCACGTTGATCCTTGGCAACAGAAGCTTTTCAGCTCACTTATGGACATGAACACAAGGGCGTTAGCAGTCGCCCGCTGGATTTTCAAATGTGTGTTAGAGCATGTTTCTTTTTGTTGGTTACTACTACTCTTTATCACCTTGCCCGGTGATGATTCTAAGCGAAGCATGGATCAGTATTAGATTTTCTTGCCTGAGCGCATTAAAGTCTGTGCGGCCGAGATTTTGTTTGCTCACACGATGCTTCACCTAGCTCTCGTACCAACTGGGTGAAGCTAAGGCAATGAGAAGAACCAAACACCCCATAGGCAGTCGTCACCCATTGGACATTCAAGTGTTAGTTTTTAGACTAGGTGAGTGCCCGTGCGTTGCGACGGGTGGACACTCATATATACATTGTGATATATTCAACTGATGATAAACAAAATCAATTCAAACAAAAAAATGTTAAATTTTATTGGGGTTCTTTTGCTGTATAACACATGTATCCTAATGCAACACCACAATGCTAGTATTTTCTTATTAAGCTGCTGACAAATTCCCTTATTCCTTATGCCATAGATGGATTCAGCAAACTCGAGAAGTTTTAGCGTCTGCAATATGTACGGTCTTCAAAGTTGAAAATCACTGTGTCATGGTTTCACCGAGTGCGTCTCTAGCAGACTTGATCCTGCACCACCACCTGACCTAACTAAATCAGGAACTGAACCAAACCAACCCGACCATGTAATTTTAACCAAACCAACCTGACCATGTAATTTTGTACCATAGTCCGACTCGATCCACCGGCCCGTGGTACTTGTTCATTTGTACAGCTAGCAAGAAAATACAAGGGCATTTTACTACACACATTACCTTAGCATCAAAACATATATGTTGAATCCTTTAACTGAATTTCAGAACATTGTAATACATGTTCAGTACAGAACCGATTCAACATAGGTTCCTGCATCCTAGTGCATTTTGAGTCAGTCCAGAGAATATGAGCATTTTCAATTATGCGTATGAATATTTATATCCTACTGAATATTACAAGGACATTTGTTCATCTATATGGAATGAAACACCAAAGGACCAAATGCTCTACATGGCTAGCAATTATCAAATCTTTTAATGTGTAACAGTGATTAATTAAATTTTATGCTGCAGGACGAGCTATCAGGTCAGGCATTGCATCGAACAGGTATCAGGCATCCTTGCCAGGGCATCTAAGCACGCGTTGAAGCAGGTGTGCGGATGTGGGTACCGACCGACCGACCCTGTGGGAGGAGACGACGATGGCCATGAGCGCGAGGCCTGCGGCGGCCGACCTCGTCACAGGTCCGTTACAATGCGCCGCTGCCGGCGTCCTCCTAGGCCACTCGGCCGAGGCCAGAGCTCCACGTCCCAGTGGCTGGGGTGGCGGAGAGGCTCAGGATATGCTTCAACATCTCAGCGTTCTTGAGGTTGACGAAAGCCGCGCGGATGAGCACCTGCCTCGTCAGATCGCCAACAACAACCTGAGGAGAACAAGCTGTTGTTCACCACTGTGCCGCCGGCTGCCTTCCTCCGTGCTCGGTTGTTGTGCACTGGGCAGGCGGCCAGCAACGGTCGAGGGGAAGCAATGCGGTGCGGGGGCATTGAGGCGGCCACCGGGCAGCCGACCAGGGGCCGGGAACGCTGGCGCCGGGGGCAGCGACGCAGCGGCATGCGGTCTCGCTCGGTCCGTCGCCCCTCTGTCGCGACCAAGGACAGGCGAAGATCCAGGACGGCCCAACCTCTTGGCTGCAATGGCTGGCCGGCTAGCGCCGCCGCCCTGGTCATCGGCCGCGGGCCACTGAGCGAGCGCCCGAGAAGCCTGGGCGCGGGCGCTGGCTAGACGCCCCGGTTACCAGCCTGGCCGCCGTCGCTCCACAGCGCTCGGCGTCCCTCGCATGGTCCAGCGCCCGTGGTGGGGGTCAACCTCGCGTGGCCCCTGTGCCACCGGTGGCGGCGACGGCGTGGGAAGAGGAGCAGTCGGCGTGGTTTCACGGTCACTCGCTCGGCGACCGCTTCTGTTGTGCCTAGCTCTTGCTGTGACTGCTGGCCGTGCTGCTACCGCTGCTCTCTGGGTTCCGGCCGGGGTTTCAGGCTGAGCGGGCGGCGGGCGTCCACAGTCAAATCCAAAGCCTTGACGCCGCGCGACGGATATGCGGGTGGCAGGGGCGATGCACGTGGGGGGGTGGCGGTTCCGCGGGAGAGAGTGAGCGGGACGGGGCGAATTGTGCGGGCCCCGAGGCGGGGATTAGCCGGGCGCGGTGGGCGAGCGAGCGGCGGTTTTTCGCACGCCTGTCGACGATTGGGTTTCATTCTTTTTAGTACAGATTGAACCCTAACAATGATGGTGTAACAATAGTGCCACTATGATTTGTGAAGCAACCACTTCATTTGCAAAAAAATTAAGATTATAAGGCAATTATTGACAATCTAATGTTTCCATGCAACTCACAAATTTTCTTTTTTACTGATTTCACAAATTGAGGATAGTTGAATTACGATAAGACAACTCACTATATGACTTGGTTAGTTCAATCATCTCATGATTACGTGACATTTGTATGAGACTATCTATGAGACAACAATACAACATAATTTTCCTAAGTAATGCAACCCATGCAATGCGTGGTCCAAGTGGCTAATCTAATAGTTTGGAAGCACAAATTTCGCGAGCGAAACCAAAAGAAAACATCTCGAGAAGGATGGCAAAAGAAATATAGAAAAAGAAATAGAGAGTCGATGAAGGAATAATGGGTGGAACTTCGAAGTTGAAAGAGCTCCACCTATGCCGAGGAGGGCTAGAACATTCGTCGGTGCAAAGGCGATATGGGGATGACCCAATGGTGAAAGTAGTGTTTTAGTAGCGTCTAGCTGGGACGTAGGCTTACAGTGGCGACGTGACGGTGGCAGTGTGAGTGGCGGATCTAGAAACAGAATAGGGGTAGTAAATTTTTGCCCTATGTTTATCTAGGCCCCCTGTGGTCCATTTTCGGATCGACGAGTCACCGCACTCCGCTCCGACACCTAGTGGCGAATCTACAAAATAGAGTTATCGGGGCCATCATTAGAGAAAAACTAGTGCAATGCGATGTTTTCTTAGGGTCATGAACTAATTAGAGTCTTGATCTATACAGGATTAACAAAAACCATCGGGGTTGAAAGTACTGTTGATTCGCCCCTGCCGGCAGGGCAATCTGGAGGCCGATCGAGGAGCCGTTCAACACGGATTCTGGGGAGCTCAGTTGGTTCGCACGTGAGACGACGAAGGGGGCTCAAGCGGCGGGCGGACGAAGACGAACGATGATGAAATCACAGCGCTTGTCGTGGCGCGGCTCGGTGGTGGCGTTGGCGTCTGCGCCGGGGAAAGCAAGCAGCAGACGAGACGGGACTACGGACTTCCTGCCTCGCGCAGGTGAGGCATTATTCTACTGATGATGACAGGTGTGTGTGTGTGATGCAGGCGGGTCAGTCAGGTGGGGCTCGATGCTCGAACAGTGGGCCGTGACCCAGACCCAGCAGCGGCCAGCGCGTCGCGTCTGCTGGGCCTGGGCGTGCTGCTCGCCTGCTCGTGTTGACTGCTTTTTTTTTTTAATGAACACTCGTGTTGAATGTTGACTGTACTCGCCGCGGCAAAATGTGGACCTATGCCATCGCGCAGTCGTCGAGTCGCTGCTGAAACGCAGCGGGGTGGAGTACACTGGTACGACTTGGAGTCGCGATTGAGCTAGGAGTACCAAGATCTTGATGGGTGTTCAAATCCAATTCTTGATGGGATTGATTAAATTCTCGTTAAAACAAGATTAGATACTGTATTTTAGTAGTACTAGTGTGTTGAGAACCACGCATTGTCACCTAAAACAGATTATCTATTTGTCTGTTTTAGCCACTCATTTGGATATTACCAATATTCTAGCGTTGTCTTCAATAATACTGCCATATGTACATGTCATCCTTTCTTCACTCCTTGTTGCCATCGATGAGCTCAGAGGTGGCTTTATTTGCTCAGAAGAGGCAGCAAAATACAGGTTATGTTTAGTTTCAAAAATTTTCACCCTAAAATTTTTTGTCACATCGAATGATTACGTGCATGCATGAAACATTAAATGTAGATTAAATAAAAAAATGATTATACATTTTGGTGTACACGACGAGACAAATCTTTTGAGCCTAATTACTACATGATTAGCCATAAGTGCTACAGTAATCCACATGTGCTAATTATTGATTAATTATAACCAAAAGATTGGTCTCACGGTCTACAGACGAGTTATGAAGTTAGTTTTTTATTAGTCTTCAAAAACTACTTCCGACATCTAGTCAAACATCCAATATGACACCCAAAATTTTTCAATAACTAAACACACCCACGGCCACGGGACGACTACTTGTCCCGAGTTAATAGTTACAGTCACCCGTCCGTTTGTGTTGGGGTGATGGATTTAAACGTCACCTTAATTTGTATTTTGTTTAGCATAGCCACTTTTAGGGTCGTCTCTACAATTCTAACGACCTTCACCAAGTAAGATGACAGAGGCCCTTAAACTACTTTTTCTTTCCTGACTCCTGAGCACCCACTAAATGTTTCAACACTATTTTTTCTGAGCACCCACTAAATGCTTTAGACAATATGCAACATGGAAAATAAATATGAGAAATTCAAAATTTAAGAAGCCAGTCACCACAATGAATTACTAATAAATAGCATAATGTCCGTGCATTGCCACAAAAAAACCAATACATATAGAAATCGGACTTTGTATCATCGCTAGACACAAGTTGTTTTAACTTTGTGAATGGATGTAGGTTACGAGTCTTGGTCATATACAAGATACTGAGGGTGCAGCTCAATTTGTACTGGAATCGAACCATGTATCCATCATCAATAAGGGGCTGTGTACAGCCGGATATTTGTTATCCATTATCTAAAAAAATCATCAATAAGGGCACCAGTTATTCTAACTTAGAATCTTAGATGACGAAAAAGAGAATAAAATTTTTGGTCGGCTTTACGTCGATTCGGCTAGATTGGGCCGGAATTGACACCCACCCGCGATCGTCGAGAGGAGGAAGAGGGAGGGGAAGGCGGCGGCGGGCCGCCGGCCGGGATGGCGCGGCCGGCCCGGTGGCGGGTGGTGGTGGCGGCGCTGGGCAGGCGAGGGTGGGGCGCGCGCGCGGGGAGGAAGGAGAGGGAGTTGGGATAAAATTCTTTATTTGCTTGTTACCCGAAAGACATGCACCCTTACTTATATAGCCCGGCTAGTGGGACTCAGATCTCAAGCAATCTCTAAAGGTTTCCTTATATAGATTGGAATACCTTTTACAAGCATGTCCTATTTATTTATTTATTTCCTAATAAGGGTCTCCCCTTATAGCCTAGTTTTTGAACCGACCGGACCGGCGGTTTGACCGCTAAAAAGACCGAACCGAGCCTACACCGGTCCGGTTCACTTAAAAGATCGGCCATGCAATCGGGACGGGGAAAAACCGGTTGAACCGGGCCGTTTTTTGAGGAACCGGTGAACCGGCCGGTTTTGTTCGAACCGCCCCGGTCTGTATAACCTGCAGCTGCAGTCCTGCTGTGCAGCGTGGTGCTAGCTATAGGGTGTGTTTAGCACCCCAAATTCCTCCCAAATTCCACTATGCAAAAGAAGATTCCCCATCACATCCGTCGGCGCAAGAACATGTATGGAGTACGAAATATAGGTAAAAATTAAACTAATTATACAGTTTAGATGTACATTGCGAGGCGATTCTTTTGAACCTAGTTACACCATGGTAGGATAATATTTACCACTAACAAACGTAAACGCTTCTGATCACATCCATCCAAAATTTTGCACCAAATTTTGGGGTGCTTAAACACACCCATAGCTGGTGGAGTGCATGCACCTGGCATTGACGGGGCCACCTGGCAGCTGCACGTTTCTTGGAACTCGACGCTGGTGGAGTGCAGGACGGCATGCACCTGCCATTGATTGGCCCGCCACTGGTAGGAGTACAGTGCTACTCTGTACGTACACTGCTAGTACTCTGTTTGGAGTTTGATTTTTTTTTGACAGAAGTTTGGAGTTTGAATTGAATTGAATAATATTGCATGGGTAGTGGTGCACTGGTGCTGCATTTGGTAGTGCTAGCGTCGGCTGATGTCAGCATTACCTTTTTAATTTCAAAATTATATAACTTTTTAAAATGAGCTACAAATCAGATAAATAATATATCTACTTTGATTACCACAACGAGCTCTTCACAATGGGACTCTCTATTTTAGAATTGGAGATAGTTTTGCAATGGTGATTCTGTGTACTATCTACTATTAGTGTAGTACAATTCAATTATGTTCTGCATTTGTCAATTATAGAATTATATATAATTATATATATATATATATATTGTTTGAATGTCAATTTAATTTATATATATATATATACCGGTTCAAAAAAAAAATTGTGGCGGTTCGATAAAAACGTCCATAATTATCGGACCAGCGGTTCAAACGGTTCTAACCGGTTGGACCAATGAACCATTGAACCGACGGCCTCACGGTTCGATCACCGGTCCGGTTCAAAAAACTAGGTCTTATAGATGAGATATCCCCTTGCATACCAAAACACCTAAAGATAATCCTAGATATTTTCCCTTTTTTTCTCTAATTAGTTCCGAAGAATCCACGGAAAGGAGGGGACGGAGGCGGACGGCGGGGCGAGGCCCGGGGCGGCACCGGCGCTCCTTGGGCTTATCGGGCCCTGTCCTTCCGGGCCCTATTTCCCGGATCATGACACTTTCTAATAAAGGACAACAAAAGAAAAAATAATTAAACAAACAAGATGCACCTACCAACGCCTAGTTGATGGAATGATGGCATGCAATACTTGCTCCCTCTGTCCTTTTTAACTATCATTCTTGTGTTCCAAGAAATAACTTTGACTAATTTATATATAAAAATGTTATTAATATTTATGATATAATTAATATTATTAGATAGATTGTTAAATATGCTTTTAAAATAAACTTAGTTAGAGATACAACTATTTTTTGGAAACGAAAGTTTTTATTAAACGAAAAGAGCAATACATCGAGTTGACACACACATATTGGAGCACCCACGTGGAGAAACAAATGTTGCTAATATTTTCTACAAGTCTAATTAAACATACGGCATAAAAATAGGAAACGACAAATATTCAGAGATAAAGGGAGTAAAATATTAATAGAAGAGAACAAAGGCCTAAAAGTTGCACTAAATGATGAAAGCTGTCCAAAAAGCCCTAATAAAAAAATAATAAATCGGTTGGATGATGCGCCTTTGAAGCTCTCATTTACTCGTACCAGCATACTAAATACTACAGGACCTTTAACTCTTTATTACAATAGCTACGTATATCTACTAAAAAAATATATAAATATACTTATGAATGAATACCTTAGCGGCATGGGCCGTCGGGGGTCACACTCACACCTAGTTGCCCATCCCTCTAAGACGGCCCTGGCCACTTTTGGTCCTTTTCTTGTTGGTTTTTTTTGTTTGGATGAGCGATACCTGGTATTACGGGCCAGGTTTATTTCTCTACCCATTTACAGTTCTGCTTATTTTTGTTCACTTTTTGTATGGTGAGCGATCTCTATATAACATATTTATGAAGTTTTCATTTCTCCTCTTTTCTTATTTTTCTGTTCTCCTTTTCTTTCATTTTCCATTTCTATTCCTTTAACCCGGACAGCGTAAAACAGCGAGAAATTAAGTTTAATCTATATCTATACCTACTAATAAAGAGAGAAAATTTTGCTTTGCCAACTAAGAATTTAACTCGGTTACGGTTTCATTTAACTAAGATTTAATCCAACTTAAACACAAAAATCCACGACCTGCAGCGGCCCAACAGGCCCACCCCAGCGCTACCTTGCTCCTGCTGCCTTGCACCGGCGAATCCGGTGCGACCCGCGATGATGGCGTGGCCGGCTAAAAGCGAGGAGTCCGGCTGTATAGATTTTTCTTTGTTTTTCTTTTTCCTTTTTGTTTGCTTTTTGTGTCCAATTTTTCCCACACGTTCCTCTGCGCAAATGGTTTCTCATAAATATATAGATAATAAATTTGTCAAAAATAGATAATAAATAATAAATAAGATCAATATTTATTTTTTTCCAAAGAATATTTGCCACTAAGTTGTCGATGTAGTTTTGATTAGAACCAAAATTTGTTTTCATTAACAAAAAAATCAGTCAGTAGTCCATGAACTAATATTTAATAAGATTGTTGTTTATGGTTTGTTGTCTAATCCCATTCAAATACATGTATCTCTAGAACCATCAACGAAGACTGTCATGTGAAAATCAAGAGAGGTCTTTCGTTATAATCATCAGCTCACAAACTAATCCTTGACAAGTCGGCAACTAACTTTTTACTAGCTATAATTTACATATATTTTTATGAGTCCTCAAAGAAATTCACCAAGCTCGATATTTAATTATATCAACACTAGATAGTATGAAAATTAAAAATTATTATGATATATTTATGTCTATTTTGTGTTTTGGGACAAGAAAAAAAAAAAATCACTTAAGGTTGTATTTTAATTTGATACATGTTTAATAGGACATTGCCATATTAATGCTACTACTTAGTAATATTTTTGGATGTCATAGTCATCATAAAATAAATTATAGATTTCAAGTTTTATAGAAACAATAAATTATAAATAGAAACTATATCATTACATGGTCCATTTCCATTAAAAGTTCGATATCTTTTTTTTCTTCCGTTGCAACGCACGGGCATATTTGCTAGTAATTTTTATATAGTAGAATTATACGTGGACAAGCCCTGGCGGCAGCCCTTGAGTCCGCCGGTGTTTCCATCCTCTTTCTTTTTTTTCGTTATACTCCTAAAGACATTCCTTCTGCGATTTGTGAATTATCTCCTTTGCAATTCGTAATAATAGGATGTAAAAATAATAATAAAACCTATATTTGATAGTTTTGGTAGTGAAACTCGTTGTTCCATAGTTGCCCCACCGTAAAATTTAGAACAAATTCATCTTTCTACGATGGCAAATGGCTTCCCCACACCTTTCCTCCCCTCCAATTCGTCTGTTTCTCCCTCGCCGCGGAGCTCAACAAGAAAAAGTTTGAATTCTTCGCTTCTAATTACCTCTCCAATCACCGCTGCCTGCCTCGTAGATTTTGCGATGGATCACATTTTTTTGCGAGAGATTCACGTTTTTTTTACCTGTTCGGCGTGTGTGGCTCGATTCGGTTGATCAATGAATCTGGCCCGCAGTGACAAAACCTATAGCCGCTTATATAGACATCCACAAAGGACAAATGCAATAATTTTTGTTGGCGAAACCCTAAGCACTTATTTGGGCGGTTACTAGTGTTGCGTAATCGTGCTACAACAGACCTAATGAATGTTGATAGTTGGTGCTGGGGCTACCTGCAGCAACGTGGCCTGAATTGTAGCCATCTTGAGGGAGAGGATCCTTTGAATCCTAGCCTCAGTCTACAAGTGGTTTCCCCATTTAATAGACTTTGATTTGATAGGTGGTGCCCGTGATGCTATATGCAGGTCCAACCAGCCAAGTACCAGCATGTCATATTTATATATACTACATACTTAACGATAAGAAAAATGTGTTTATGAGCACGAGAGGTTTGCAGGCTCGTGCCTGTCGGTGTCGATTTATGCTCAATTGTTCATCCATTGTTGTCAAGAAGATTATTTGGTTTCTGAGGGTGTCACGGGGTTGCTGTTTGGTTCTTTTAACTTGTGTAATAACCCTGTAATGTGTACAAGGTGTATTCTACACAACTGTACAGGTTGTGATTGTATTCCCACTTTGGATCCCAACCTTTGCTTTGGAGTTCAGGCATGCATTGGTGGAGTTCAGATATGCATTGGTGTATATGCTGCCGGTTATACAAAAACACTACTCTTTATAATAAGGTCCTGAATTAGTCGATGAATAAATTGCTCTTGGGTTCCATTGATAATGGCATTTTATTGGCCGTACAGTTGGAACCTGTCTGCACTCCTCTCTATAAAGCTGTTCTTTTCCATCAGATCATTGAAAGTGACAAATGCTTGCGAAAGATAATTGAATTTCTTTGCCACCAGCAGCATCAGGGTACCATAGTGATGAATTTTTTTTTTTTTTTTTTTTTTTTTTTTTTTTTACACAAACTGGAATAGTTATAAACTTATAATGTACATGGAAATGTTATTGACAGTCCATTGTTTCATCTGCAGTTTGTCTCTGTGAAGTGAATTGCATTTTCACCCAGGGAACCAAGATGACATCGACTTATACATCTTGGTTCAGTGAGTTCTCCTTGCAACTCTTGTTATGATTTTTATGGCCTCAAAAGCACCACGATTATTAGCTCAATATAAACGTTGCAGAGCCAGGCTATCCCATGTTAGCCTTTACTATATATAGTCTGGATCAATGGAGTACAAAACTGGGGATTAGAACCAGCAAAGCACCAGTACAAGACTCCAAAAAGAAAAGCAGAGGTGACCACAGTGAGTTCAGTACTGAGGCTAGAAAAGAAAACTGGAGATCAGCTGCAGTACGAGACAAAAAGAAAACACTAGCCAGGGTGCCATTGGTGCGGCCGGGATCTCCATGGAGATCCGCATTTGGCATGGGATTAAAAGACCTTTAGCATTCTGGTGGTTCATTATGCTTCATCCATGGATTGGGTTAAAAGACAGACCGCCGGCTGGTCAGAACTTCAAAAGGATATGAGAAGAGGTTGGCGTACACAAGCAAATTTCTAGCGCTTGCTGTGAAGCGCCCATGTTTAAGAGAGGAACGGGCGCCTTATTATATGGTCGTCTGGTCCTCTCTTAGACTATGTACTTGTACTGTATATACAAAAATCAAATGGGCGCTTCACAACAAGCGCCAGAAATCTGCCATCGTAATGTGATACTCTTCAGAGTTAAGACATGTTGTTATCTTGTAACATGATGGCAACAGAACAACAGTGGGAGCTGATTTTTGCCCTGCTCACATGTAGGAATATACTGTAGAAATTTAAACGGATACGTCTCATCTTATCAATGTCGAGCATCTTACACAGCTACCGTCGTTGTATAATTGTATAAGTCCTCTGTTTGGCTACTGCAAGATGTTCCCTGTGATTACAGGGGTGAATTAATGTCGTTTGATGCTGTTTTCCACACATGAATATAATGTGCTCTTGCTCCCAGTCGTTGTCGACGCAGCAACAGTCACAGCTTTCACTGCCATGTTGGTAATTAATCCACACATGTGTCATGTTACGGTGGGTTCCTACCTGATTGTGAAAAAACTCTCCACTGTTGTGGTAGAACCATCATCCACGTTGATGCTTCTCTGTCCGTGTAGCACCACAGAAGTCGTTGCTGCCACTTGGGAAAAACTGCATCAGGCGATTTAAGTAGTGTGTGTCTTTGTCCGTACAGCAATGCTGAGTCGTTGCGTCTTTGTCCGTGCAGCACACCAGGGTTGTTAGCATACAGCAGACCATTTTATTGTGTGATGCTACGTACTGTCAACAAGTGTCATGTTTTTGTGGGTCATTGACATATTACATTACTGTATTTCATTATGAGGATGAATCTATCCATCCGTGGGATGAAAAATTGGAAATTGCAGTAGGGTAGAAAAATTACTCGATCAGAAAACCACGTAGTAAACTGTACGCTCACACACACTAGAAGCATGGTTAGTTTGGACATGAA
Source organism: Hyparrhenia diplandra (assembly GCA_015847255.1). NCBI lineage: Eukaryota > Viridiplantae > Streptophyta > Magnoliopsida > Poales > Poaceae > Hyparrhenia > Hyparrhenia diplandra. The sequence continues at coordinate 53,992 of JADLZK010004731.1, forward strand.
CCCGCACCTGCTTTGAGGGATGACAAAAAAACGACAGACATAGCCACATAGGGTACGGTGCAGCTCAACTTTCGCATCATGCAAAAGCGTTTTGCCAACTTGTAAAAACGACAGTGACACTCACTCATCTGAAAATCACTCGCTCAACCCAAGACAACGTGCACTATTTTGGAACCGGAGGAAGCCGACTTTCCACCTAGATTTCATTCTAATCAAGCGAGCTGTTCTGAAAGCTGCCACCCTCACATACCGTACGCATACGATGGGGCAGCACACCATAGTCATATGACAAGAAACAAGTCATTTGATAAGAAACAACTTTACTATTAGCAGCAGTTAGCTGCAATTAGGGAAATAGCTTCCCATGTTACATGGAGTAGTGCCTCACGACGAGGACATGCATGTGCCTTCATGATGGAGTAACATTTGAGCAACAGAAATCTGCTATTATACATTGATGCTCGGAAGCTCTAAAAAAGATTGGGAGGCCAGCAAATGAGCAGTAGTATCGAAACTCCTATGGATCGATATTGACAACTTTGTAGCTTGAGGTGGCCACTGCATTAAGAAATCTTTGGGTGGGCTTGATGTCCCACCGTACCTGGTGGAGAGCGTAAACCTGAGCCGTTGAAGAAATTTGCTAGAAGCTGATTATCAGTGAGTAAAGAAATGAGCATCTCTAAGAGCTCTTGTATGTTCAATGAGTTAGCTAAAAAAAAAAAACTTAAAAAACTTAATCAAAACTCGGATCAAATATAGAAGACCTGTCCAGTTTTCCTACGGTATTTTTTATTTTGCCCTTTGCTACCTATCACGTTTTTCTTTTTCTTCTCCTTTGCTAGCTATTTCATTTTAATATAGCTAAAAGACATATCCAAGAGCTAGTCATCTTTCTCCCAGCGCGGCTTTAGTACATGATTAATATGAGCTTTTGATTTAGAGACCATTTGTTGGATTTCTTTCCTTTCTACGATGGCACAGCAAACCATAGTTTTTTGTTAACTATTTCATTTTATATAATGCACTTTAGCTTTAGGGCTAAATTGCCAGCGCTACTTCATAGTGACCGAGCGATCAGCCGACCGGCCACGCACGTCGACCGCGTGCATTTAAATACGCCGACGGATCGAGCTCCGTCGTCGACGAGAGCCGTGAGACCCTGCTGCCTGCTGCACACACCGGCCGTATACCAAAAGAAAGAGAGATGGGCAGGAGAGCGTGCTGCGCCAGGGAAGGCGTCAAGAGGGGCGTGGACGGCCAAGGAAGACGATGTCTTGGCCGCCTACGTCAAGGCCCATGGCGAAGGCAAATGGAGGGGAGGTGCCTCAGAAAGCAGGTAAAATTAGCTACCTAGTTATAGTCGATCTTGCTATATATGTATGCTAACAGAATGTTCCTTTTTGTAATCATATTTATATACTCCTATATATAAACACCAAGAAAGACACGATCGATAGTTACGTGTGCGCGTTCTGCAGGTTTGCGTCGGTGTGGCAAGAGCTGCCGGCTGCGGTGGCTGAACTATCTCCGGCCAAACATCAAGCGCGGCAACATCTCGTACGACGAGGAGGATCTCATCATACGCCTCCACAAGCTCCTCGGCAACAGGTGGTCGCTGATCGCGGGCAGGCTGCCAGGCCGAACAGACAATGAAATCAAGAACTACTGGAACAGCACGCTGGGACGGAGGACCGGCGGCACGGGCGCCGTCGGCAGTAGGGTCGTCGTCATCGCGCCCGACACCGCCGGCTCGCACGCTACCCTTTCGGCGGCGTCGGGGAGCGGTGAGACCGGACACCAGAAGCAGGGCGCCGCCGCGGCTCCTCGCGCGGACTGTCGTCCCGACTCCGCCGGCTCCGCAGCAGCAGCGGCCGGGAAGACGGCGGCGGTGTGGGCGCCAAAGGCCGTGCGGTGCACGGGCGGACTCTTCCTCCACCGGGACACGACGACGGCGCCGCACCCAGGCGAGACGACGCCGCCAACGGCCGGTTCAGGAGGAGGAGAAGCATGCGCAGGATCGTCGTCGGCGGACGACTGCCGCAGCAGCTCGTCGGCGGCGTCGGTATCGCCGGCCCTCGTGGGAAGCAGCAGCCACCAGGACGAGCCGTGGTGCTTCTCCGGCGACGGCGGCGACTGGATGGACGACGTGAGGGCCCTGGCGTCGTTTCTCGACTCCGACGAGGAGTGGCTCCGCTGTCAGACGGCCGAGCAGCTTGCGTAGACAACAAAGTTCGTACCCCGCGCCTCCAACGACGAGTACTGTAATTTTACCTACTACGTGCTCCTCGCCTGCCGGTGCCGGTGCCGGTGTGCACGCGCGCGCGATCGAGGCGCGACCGCGACGTGCCCCTCTTGTATATGGCCATGCTGGCCTGTGTTGTGGCTTCATCATGCCATGCTCGTAACCATGCATAAATCCTGCGCGCCCTACATGTCGATAGAGAATACCTGTGTTTTTAACTTTTAAAAATGAGTGAGATGCACTATATATATGATAAATATGTATCCGAGGATTCTCCTAGAAAAGATGTATATGAGAGGTAGTGGATGCAAGATATGTTTGTGTTGAGTACAACGCTGAACAATGTAATTTGTTGTACGCAATGTTATTTTAGAGATTGATTACGAGATGTGCACAATACGTACGGTAGCGCTGAAGGATCTTGTAACATACGTGACAAACTAGCAAGTAGCCTTCTACTTGTGTTTACCAAATCCCCTCTGCTAGCTCTAGCTGGGTTGGACAAATCCACATGCAGCGACGAGGTGAGGGAGATATTGAGTCCACATGTTGTCCCTACAGGTCAGCCACGTGATTCTCTAGAATCTAATATATCCTCTGTAATACTTTTTTTTTTTTTTTTTTTTACACAGTACAACGCAGACGCTCAACACAGCGCACACTCACCCCTACGAACACACGCACGTAAACCCTACCCCTATGAGCACCTTCGAAGTACCGAGCCGGCAAATCTTGAAGTTCGAAGTCACCACCGGGCGCCGCTATCGACGGGACGTCGCCACCACTTAAACTGCATAACGGAAAATCCGAAATAAATCCAGGATACCGCAATACACACCCATTTATCCTAAATTAAGTTGTTTTAGAAGACGGCATGCCAATAAGGCAAATGATCTCAATGCCCCCCACCCCCCCACCCCCAACCCACGAAGCCTGAAAAAATTTGTAGGTGGAGCTGAAAACAAAGATGTTAATTTGCATGAAAATTTAATGGTGATTTTTGTTTTGCTACACAGTAATTAACTTGATTACGGGATTTTAGCGGGGGGAGGGATGCTTGAGCCCCACCCGTCCCACTGCTGGCTCCGCCGTCCATGCCCCCCCCCACATTCTGCTATATCCACGGCCGTCGCGCCCACACACCTCTCATCATTACACAAGCCATACCAGAATGTGGCTCACGTAGCCAACTAGAGCGCTTTTAGGCCACGGGGCCGATTAGGACGTCCCCAATTAGCAAGCGTCTTAGGACTTGTTCGCCTCTAGCACGGAGCTAGCCAAAGCGCATACATGCTGCCAATCCCATACATGGGTAGAGAAGAAAAATATCTTTAATTAATTCACACGTGTGGGCTTAGGCTATTAGCAGCTCCACGTCAGTTGTCCACTTCAACGGTCCCGTTACGGGCTCCCTTAGGTTCTCTTTCGGAAACAAAGACTTGAATGCTAAAATGACTTCCCGTCTCATCATCTCCGTTAGCATCAAAGGGAAACAAAATTCAATGCAATTTAGACGAGAGAGCTAGTATATGAAAGTGAGACAAAAATCATGCGCTCAACTCATCTGTACCTCTCCGTCACGTTGGAAAGAGAGAGAGAGAGAACCATCTGTCCTTGGAAGTTTTTTTTTTTTTTTTTTTGACCAAATGTCCTTGGGAGTTGGGATGGTGGATTCCAGCCGAAATTAGTACTCCTATACTAAGTAGTAACGCACTGCATCTTCTCCCCTTCGTTTGGGTGCGAGGATGCCACGGCAACTCCCGTTAATTGGATGCTTCGTCAATTGCAGCCGGATCCAGCTTCGCGTCAGCAAAGTACCCTCGCTCCCTTTCCATCGGAAAGTTCTTCTGTTCATCGGAAAGCTGCGCAGCAACGAGCTTATGTGCAAGCACCTTAACCGAGCAACATTGGTCCGATCAGACGATGTCCACGTCTCACAAGCGTCCACGTCAAAGTATTTCAGTTTGTTTGGCGACTTGGAAGTTAAAAAATACCTTTCAAGAAAGATCTTTTTGTTTTGTTACTTAAAAAAAATAAGGATGGTTCTATAATAATTCCGTTTATTCCGTTTAGACGATCAGTTGCTTTTGCAATGTTTATTCCGTTTAGACGATACCAGGCCATCGTGTGATGCGTTCGCTGCTGCCAGAAAATACGGTTCTTGGCGTAGAGAGGTAGAGCGCTGTGATGTTAATAGTACAGGATGAGTCGTTGTGTCTATTTCCGACGAGCATATATGGATCAAAACAGAGAGACGGCCTGCTGATCGAACAATAGAAAGTTAATGAGAGTCCTCTTGCGTATGAACTGTTATCAGCATTCAACAGGGTTTAAGTTTCCACCGGAGTACATTTAAAAGGAGACCATAAACAATTGATGTATTGCCGGATCAAAACCTGACCAAACTTTTTAAATTTAAATCAACCGTTATTATCAATGGATTTCAGACTAACCAATATAATTGGGTGAGCAAGAAAGTCAACTAGTATGTATAGATTCGTCAAGCACCGTACTTTCATAAATCTTTATATATGTTTATTGCGGATGCCATTGCTTGATTGCCGTGTGATCACTTGTTTACGGGATTGGATGCCACTATCATTCAGCTCTTGTACTAGCCGACGGCTGTACCTACTATGCACGCAGCGCAGATGCGTAGGTTGACTGCATTTGATCGTGCGAGACATTCGGGCTTTATTAGTGCCTACTAGATGAGATGGAAATAGCAGCCCATTTAAAGCCCAGTTTTCTGACGAAGCAAAGATAGTTGTCTTGGGCCTTAGGTTAACGGGCTGGCGTCGGTGGTAGTGAGCAAGGACCTTAGGTTAACGCCCTTGTAACTGAAATAGACGGCATCGAACAACTAAAACCTGAATCTGTAATATCCTCAATCTTCGTCTGAATTCTATCCTGGTGCTGTTCTTGCTATTCGCCCAAAATTCCCTGCTAATCCTACCCTAATCCTGGCCAATTCCAGTTATTTGCTGCGCTCTAACCCGGAACGCAACATGTTGCCTGACCGATGAGAAGATGAAGATGGTTCAGCGACGAGAAGCTAGCTGTCAACGGAGATTGAGCAGGTGTGCTAGAATTGGGTTGAACCATCTAATTGTAAACATCGATTGATTATTTTTCATGGTGTTAAGTTGAAATGTGATATGATCCCTTTAATTTTAACGAAGCCGGATGTTTCTAATTATTTTTTAAAAAAAAATCCATGCCAATCTTGGTAACTTTGGTAATTGCTCATCTTCGAGAGACTGCTCCGTAACATTTTTGCATTATTATCTGAAAAAAAGCCATTCCATCCTCCTGCACCCAGACACGGCTAGACGACGAAAACCATGGTGCAAGACAGCAAGTGTTCAGATAATGTCAGTTCTTGTCGCATGTCACCATGCCATAGAACTGTCTGTCAATGACAAATGTAACATGAAAACACTTGCACAGTTGCACTGTCCATGATGATTGTTCATAACTTCATATTCCCTGCACTGTGGCCCAAATAAACTGTTGACCAAATTGACAGTACGCTTGTCTACATTTCCTTCAGCATCCCACTTTGCAAGGCCCACTTCAATCTTCCAGCCTAAGAGCATTTTGTGGTTGGTGACAATTTCCTAACAGTTTCGATTGTGATGCACCAAATGGTGTGTAGTAGTCAATCACAAAGCAGTTGTTCATCAGTACGATCACCGCTTACAAATCCATTATCTGACAAATGATTATACGAGCTAATATCTACTGTGCAGAGTTTCAAGAACTTCAGAACAGACTTTAAACTAGCCATCAGTTGTCAGATCCCATGAAACTGATCGAGTTGTTAGTAAGACACTTCAAGTCTTCACCCATCTTCTATCTTGTATGAGAAACAGCCATGGGCAGTGGGTTCGGACTGACATAGGTGAGTTCAACTTTCTGGGGTAGAAGGTGGTACCGGATGTTCATCTCCTCGAATATTTTCTTCAACTCCATAACGAGCTCAGACCTCCTGATGTTCTTCTCCCGGATGTTTTGAAAGTTCATGGTGTGCTGGACAGAGAGACATGTTGATCTTGTTCACATCCAAGATATCCTTCAGGTTTACTGTGTGGACAGGGTGCCAATGTGTTGGTTTGCTCTCCAAGTACCTGAGAGTAAAAGGAACCAATGACAATTGATAATGTGAACTGTTCATAAACATGTGACTATACTAAGAGAACTTATTTGTTGCTGGTGTCATCTGCAGCTTCACTTACCTCATATCTATAAGATTACAACTATCTTTGTTAATGTTATTCAGTCTCCCTCTCCCTCTCCAATTTCCTCTTTTGTAGACAAATTTAAATTGTACTCTCTCTCCTCTCCTCCACTCTTTGTAAAAATTCTGAAGGGTTTCCTTGCCCTCTGTAACCTTATTCCTTTTTAATGAATAAAGTACAAGCTGCCTAAATTGTAATATATTCCCTTTTCTAAAAAAGTACAAGCTGCCTAAATTGGACGACATAGTTTCTTTCAATAAATTTACAAATCTGAAGTTAAATATGAATTCAGGATAAGTTTGAGAATTACCCTTTAATCTTGGACCTCAAAGCTCCAATGCTCTCAGCTGAAGTTGAAACATCAATTGCAAAATCAATGGTGTCATACATGTTAGGCTTGGTAAAAGTTGCTGATTGGCTTTGTGGACAACACAGAATTGATAATATATCTTTTCATTGTCATTCTTCAACAAAACAGTGGTTAATATATTCATTTCCTCAACAGTCATCTATCATCATAGTACATTCATGTCAGCAATAGAACATGGGAAATCAATGGAAACAGGTACCAGAAAGGGTGATCTAGAAGTTACCTGTGTTCCATCAATAACACAACGGTCACCAACATCAAATGGATGCATGATGAATACAAAAATAAGGGCCTCAAATACAGTCTTGCATGCATTCCCAAATATGAATACCACGACCAGAAGCTGGGAAGAGATGACGACGAGGATCTTGGTTGTCGCGATGCCCATCAACAGTAGCGTAATGATGATGATTATAATGATGACTATAACACTGATGAGGTTGTGAAGTTGCATAACTGCGCGTCTTTTGTGTCATTCAGAGAATGTGCTAGTGATTTGCGATCGAGGTATGCTTTCACCTGGTAGTAAAACAAGATCAGGAAAGCAAACAGACGCCGTCCAATACAAGCCAAGTGATTTGCAATGACTACATCAAAATTTACAAAACAAAACATATATAGCTAAAGTTTCAGGAATCAAATGATATGCAAGAACTAAAAAATATCAACATGTATCGTGTATTGTTTCCTGCTTCAAGCAATCAAATGATTTGCAAGAACTAAAAAATGGAATGACCTCTAAATGCAGAAGTAGAAAAGCCAGATCACAATTACGCAGAAATCATATAATCCTCAAATTATGCATAACAAGGCTCAATACCCACAGTTATGACTGCATCGGCAAACCAAATTAAAAATTCAACACACGAGAGAGGGTCGACCAATAATATGTTCCTATGAATTCTGAAACAGAAGGAAAACAGAGATAGTAAATGCATTCATTTTTTTCCATTACCACCCAATTCTTTAGAGCAGACTTTTTGATCTTTCCAGTCTCTGATGCTCCCTCAAACATTGGAATCACCAGGTCCACCTCCTCCTTGGTGAAAAATCTCAGCAGATCCACCTCCTCAATGTGCCTATGTCAAAATTGAAAGAGAATTGCTCATGTTGAGCCATGCAATTATGTAGAACAAGAAATGGCTACTGGAAAGTTAAAGTCGTTCTTACTTATAGCCGGCCCTTGCGACATTCTTGAATATGGCATATGCTGCGACCTTGGCCTCCCATTCACTATTTATCTCTTTATCCTTCTGTTCCATGCCATCTACATCATCAAAGCTCTCGATAGTATTAGAAATGGTTGTCAGCCTAGAGCTTCGGATTGCGGTGATGAGCCCTCTCATCGTCCATGCCGAGACCTTCTCCTGACTCATCTTCCTGAGCTTGACAATATCGATCACCTCCGGCACGCCTTTCTCTTTGTCCTCCTTGGCCCTGCCGATGCTGACCCGCCCAATGCCACTACCCTCCCGCCCACATTCTCGGCCAGCTCCATCAACGGCGGGCCCGACAGCGTCTGCAGCACGTACTGATGGAAGACGCTCTCTTGGATCCGATCGAAGAAGGTCTTGCGGTGGAACGTGGACGCGACGAGCTTCATGAAGAAGGTCTTGACGAGCCAGATGACGGAGCCGATGAACATGGAGGCGAGGAACCTGGAGACGTAGTTGAGGATCCTGGCGGTCTTATGGGAGCGGCCGACGTCGCTGTCGAAGAGCTGGGACCAGGCGATGAGCACGAGCGCGAGCCAGAGGCAGACCTGGAAGCTCTTCTTGAGCCCGAAGACGAAGTAGAGCACCTTGGTCCGCAGCAGGAAGTTGCGCTCGACGACGAAGACGATGAGCGTGACGAGCCACTGGCTGAGGAGGTGGCCGGAGAAGACGGCGATGACCATGACGCACCACTTCCAGATCTCCAGCCCCCCACAGGAAACGGCCCTGCAGTAGCGGCACGACGAGGCTGACGACGAGCAGGCCGAGGAAGAGGACGAGCACGCAGAGCCCAAGGCCGAGGCGGGCCCGGCGGCGACACCGCGCCGCGGACCCCGGCGGCGCGCGGACCCGTCCTTGTTGCGGAACAGGTCCTCGTCGTCATCGGCCTCCGCGGGGTGTGCGGGGTGGAGACGCCCTGCCGCGGCGCGATGGGTCGGGGTGGCGGTCAGCGAGGCGGCGGCAGCGGCGGCGGCGGCGGGGTGGACTGGGGAAGGGGTGCGCGGAGTCCGGGTGCGTCGGGGTGGGCGGCTCCACGAAGCGTGACTTGGGCTTGGCGATGGAGGAGCGGCGGCGGAGGAGCGCCGCGGGCGGCAGCGGCGGGCGCGAGGGGCTCGAGGTCGCGCATGCTTCGGGGTTACTCTCTGCGACTGCGAGAGTTTGGTGTCTCCGACGGCGGTGGGTTCGGCTGCTGGTTATTATTGCTCGGGTGCGGCGGCGTTGGTGGCGGCGGGTGGTCGGGAGGATGAGGAGGACGTGGTCAGCATTACTGGGCGGCGTGGCCGCCTTGGCCGTGGACGGGTCCATAGCACGTACGTACGCCGCCGCGCGCGGTAACCTGGGTTTTGGGGTCTGACGGCGGCGGCACAGGGCGGAGCGGAACTGCGGCTGGGGGAGTGACGAATTTATTTGTGACGGCGTAGTGCAGGTGCAGCACAGCACAGCACAGCTCTCCTGCAGAGGTTTCGTCGTGGGAAGGAACGGAACGGAGAAGGTGGCGATGGCCGTTTTTCAAAGCTTGAGCGAGAGAGAAAGCCCCCCGAATCAGCAGCAGGCCCACGCAGGACGGCAGGAAGGGTCTCGGTCTGACGCGCCCCACGAAGCAGGCACGTTCGTCCGGCGGACCGGCACGCCGCCCGGTCGTGGCGTTTGTCGCCTCGCAGCCTTGGTCCGGGTGACTTTCGGCGGGGCGGGTGGAAATGTGAAGCAAAATCGAACGGCAAGCGCCGCTGTTCTGATCCTCCGTTAATTACACTGAGAAGTAGTAATAAAAAATAAAAAACCAAGGATCCCTGACATAGTGACATAGTCAGTGGAGTCGGTGGTCCAACCCATCTAGCTCCTCGCCACCTGAGGGGGCAACTTATATTTTTAATACTTGAAAAAAAAAAAAACCAGCGATCTTAACTTGGCTAGGAATGTGTTTTCTCATATTAGTATGGTATAAAACACTTAATCTGCAGCTACGCAGAATAGTTATGTGATACTATAATTAACAAGCGGGGAGGAAATGGTTTTCTAGAGAAAGAAATAATGTCCATACAAGAACGAGGATATGAAATGGTACGACAGAGATGATATATGATTGGCGCTAAATTTATTTTGAAGACTAGAAAACCGCGTGGCTTTGCGCCGCATGGCCATTTTCCCCCTTTGTCCCTTTGTAGTTACATACTTACATGAGTACGAAGGCGAATTGGTCTTTTATGCAATACATTAGTTTTATTTTTCCGTGATAATTGTAAATTATTATTTACCCATGGTTTTGTATGTGGAGTGGAACGTTTTTTTGTTATCTATATATGTTGAAGGTATTATTTAAATAGTATTTTGTTTTTGTTATTGAAATGGAACTTTCTTTTTTCGCGTGGAGAAAGAAGGGGTAAAAGTATTTATTAAGGTGGGAGGAGCATAAGTAGCCGAACGTTAATGCAATTATGAAATGAGGAGAATTCGACCATGAATCATGAGGAGTTTTTGAACAACTCGATTTTCTATTTTTATGTTTCTATTTGATTTTCATATGTACCACTTAAAAAATATAGGCAAAAATGTAAAGTTAAAACTTTATGATAAAATATGCTCTATTTTGGGTCCATTGCATAGATGTATTGATGAGGATTCGAAACAAATTGATTTTATATTTTATGATTTTTCTCGTGATTTACTCACCATTTCAAATGTTTAGCAAATGTATTCGTAAATGGAAAGAATAATAGATAAGGGAAACAGGTTAATAGGGCCAAATACCTGGTCAGGACCCACAAAGGTCCAAGGACCCAATTGCGGGCCTGGCCATAAAAAAGGGCCGGGTTGCGAGTTGATTTTGGTAAAGTTTGAGGGCTTTTTTTGCAAGAAAATCTTAGAGTGGGAGGCCTGACCGGGTTGTATTTTGCCATAGTTCGAGGACCTTTTGCAATTTGGTCGGGACATGCCCGACATCATGGCCGCCCGTCACGACCAATCGAGCGGCCGAGAAATGCGGCCGATCGGCCACGCCGGATAAGCCCGAGCTTGGACTACGGTTGAGATAGGTAGAGATACCACATTTTAGGATATGATTTTTGGTAATGCCTTGGCAAGTATATAGAAACTATTTCATAGTCTACGGATTAGGACGGCCCTTATTCCATATAAATAAATAGGGGATAATAAGTGTATACTCAAATTTCCACGCCAAATTTTAGAAACCACCCATTTAGGATATGAATTTGATAATGGCTTGACAAATGTAAAACTATATTCCATAATGCGGATTAGGACTACCCTTATTCCATGTAAACATGGGATAATAATGTATACTCAAATTCCCTCACCAAATTTTTTAGGGAAACAACCACTACTACGAGAATGGATTTTGCATGGCGGGCATTTTTGATTTTGCATGGCGGGCATTGGGTCCGCCAGAATAGGGGGTGGGTCAGTTAATCGTTTGATTAACCGTGGCGGACTCAATGCCCGCCATGCAAAATTACCGTAACAAAGACCGCCACTGCAAATAAATAAAAATAATAATAAAAAAAAACCTCGATCTCACCCTTCTGGCCCGCATCTGTCGGGCCGCAGGGGTGAGATTTGAATCGCCGCCGCGTGACCAGCGCCCGCCGCCTTGCGATCCGCGCGGCAGCCGCCCTGGATCCGCGCGCTTCGCGCCGGGATCACCGCCCGCCGCCTTCTTTGAGGTTGTCTAGGCGGCTGCGCTGAGGTCGCCGTCGAGCGGCCTAACTGATGTCGCCGTCAGGAGGCTAAGCCGCGGAGGTCGCCGCCGAGGCGCTCAATTTCTGAGGTCATGCGTCGTCGCCCGAAGCCCCATGCGCTTGCCGGCGTCGCCGGGACCAGCCGTTGTCGGCTCGCGTCCGCCGCGCCGCTGGCCTCCGCCAAGATAGGAGTGAGGCGTGGAAGGGGAAGGGGGACCTTGGGGGAGTCGGGAGGAGAGGCGGCCTAGCGGGACGGGAGGAGAGGGGGGGCGGACGGGCGTGAGAGGGAAGGAGTATGGGCGGACCGGGGAGAGAGGGGGGTGGGTTGAGTGAGATTAGTTAGGGTTTGGTTGCTCGTATATATACAAGCAACATGTTATCGGGCCGAGCCGGGCTTCTCAAAAATTGAGGCGGGCCTCGGGATATTTACCATGGCGGGCATTATTATTAAACCGCCACGGTTAATAGGTATTAACGTGGCGGTTATTTTAAAGACGCCACGGTTAATCGATTAACGTGGCGGTTTTTCTACATGGCGGGGGACTGCCGGGCCACCTATTTTCCGTGGTGGTTTTGAAATGCGCCACGGAAAATGAAACTCGAACACCTCCTAAAAATCAATTACATGTAGTAGTGAACACATTTAGGATATGATTTTGATAATGGCTTGATAAGTATAGAAATTATTCCATAGTCCGGATTAGGACTACCCTAATTTCATCTAAACAACGGATAATAAATGTATACTTAAAATTCCCACACCATATTTAAGAACCTCAATATGTAACTCAAACTTGATAATAGGAATGTTATAAAACAATATTAAGAATAGGAATACCTAGGCAAAAAGACTTTGTTCGCCCTTACTAGATAATATTGTGTATACTTAAATCTATATTTATTCGGGTATGGCATTGGTTTTGTCCAAAAATTGTTTAGTTTAAATGTTGGGTTAGGTTTGGGTATTGGACTTGTATGGACCGGATAGAATCATAAACCCTCCCCCGATAGCCCTCCCCCCACGTGTCCCAAAGATAGGCCTACTAGGCTAAAGGCATATGAATATAAAAGTGATTTTGACTGTTTTAATAGTATTTCTTTGAAAGAGAATAAGCTTAATTAAACAAGCAATATATGACCACAAACCTTGATCTAGTGTTTCCGTCTCATTGTATTCATTAGTTTGCCACCTCTCACCCTGTGCCAGAACCCACGACAAGCCCGTGTTTGTGCCCGCATCGCATCACTTTTGCTTTCGTGCCTTTGCACACATCGTTGTGTGCCCCCCACTCGTGTCCACCGCCTCGCGCCCCCACGCCGTAAAACAAGGCGACTATTAACCACAAATCTTTCAAGCAATATATTTGTGCATTGATCCAATGGAGCCACAACAACTATAACCACAAATCTTTCATGTAATCCTCACTCGGGGCTTGTTTGGATCAAAGGATTTCCAAAGGAATTTTAGAGGAATAAATTCAAAGGAAAGGATTCACTTTTTGGTGTTTGGAACAAAGGAATGCTTAATTCCTTTCCAAAGGAAAGGAATTCATAGTAGTGCAAAAACAAAGGAAATAAAACATCCACTCCAACTCAAAGGGAAAGAATCTTTGCTCCTCTCTTCTCTTGCGATGCTTGCTCTCATGTCCTCAAGTTTTTCTTCCTCGCATTCCAAACAACTCAAAGATTTATTCTAGCGTTTTGAAATCCCTAGTTTTCACTTTATCACCTCCTACCCTATTCCTACGTTGGCGCACCCTTTCCTTTTTGCATTCCCTGTGTTCCAAAACAGGCCCTCATTGTGGCTTGATCCTCAATCCCTGTGGGCATGTTTGGTTTATAGCCCCATTACACCAAGCTAGATTTGTCCCCAGCCAAGTCAGGGCATGGCCAAAAATTCTCTAGAAATCCAAAAATGGGTACATAACTAAGGACAGGGCAATTGTGTAATGGCGGCTTGTAGGCTGGAAAGAGGAAGTTAGACTAGCTAGGAGCACAAAGAGAGAAGTACTATGTTGTCAATCAAATAAAAAAAAGTAAAAGAACGCTAATGCCATCGTATGAAACATGACCGAGCTATTGAAAAAGGTGCTTTTGTCTATGCAAAACATTTAGTGTTGCCTAGACTGATCATCATCAACGCTTTCATAATTTTAAAACCCGTAATTCTCAAATAAAAAACTCTAGCACTTCGGCTACATACCATCTATCAAATGCATGTTTCTACCTCGATGCTTATTTTCATGGTCAAAAAAGCACTGCCAGTACTGTTGTTGCTAAGTGATTAAAAGGAAAAAGCTATGGAAATACAGGCCCTACTTGGAATCTTCTGAACTCAGTCACCATCACGGTAGTCTCCGTCAGGGCGCCCCTCGCAGCACAAGTGCAGACGGCTAAACAATGGGTGTGCGTGTCCACCAGCCGCCAACTGCTGGCCCCTTTAACGGCATGATTGATGTAACTTCCACGACCAAAATCTGTTCGTATCAGAGTTTAAAAGCGCTGAAGCAGCAAGGGCTAGTGTGTAGTACTAGCTAAATCCTGTACTATATGGTAACTGATGAAAATCTCTGGCAAGTAAAAAAGCAACGTCACGTTAATGATTCATCATCACTATGTACACGCACCGATCGATATGAAAAATGTGGCCAGTGAAAAAGCAAAACGTCACGTTCAGCGCTGGAAATGTAAGCAAATGGAATGTCATTTTGCCACCACAGTGAAGGCAAGTTTGGCACCCTTGTTTAGTTGGCAAAAATTTCTAACTCAATGTCAAAAGTTAGAATTTGGATCGCAACACGCTGCGTTTGTTTGTTTGTGGTAAATATTATCCTACCATGGAGTAACTAGACTCAAAATAATCGCGTCCTCGCAACGTACATCTAAACTGTGTAATTAGTTATTTTTTTTACCTGCCATTTCATACTCGAATATATGTCTTTTTGGATTGTATTTAATGTGATATGATGGAGAGAGAGTGGAAAAAAAAAGTTAAACTTTAGCCTTCTAAACAATGTCACATTCGGCACCAGTGCAAGTAACTGGAATGGCGTGGCACGCACTTCATAAGTTCATATCGGCATGCCTGATCCGACCCAGCACTTCATATCTGCATGATTTGACATACACCGAAATGAGCAGTTTTAAAAATCTCGAAGATCTGAGTGGGGACGTATAGGGATGAAAATCGATGAACCCAATGCATCCATCTACCCACTTTTTGTTTTCAATTGATAATGCAGAATTTTCAATGTATTTATTTTTGAAGATTAGTCCCACTTGTCTCCATCCTAAATTATAAGTTACTCTAACTTTTTTGGAAGTCAAAGTATTTCAACTTTAACAATTTTTCAATAATAAAATAATAATATTTACGAAACCAAATGAGTAATAAATAATAATAATTTAGAACGAATGGAATATTAGTTAACGAGGGAGAGTCGATATTTGCATTGTATAGCTGGATTATTACGAGGTGCTTCGACGTCTCTAGGTCATGTTTGGTTTTGTATATGTAAACCAACTAGCGAATAGGCCTACACAAAATTATGCCTATATCTTTCATGCTCGTTTCATTATTCATGCCAGTGTCGATTATGTGACTTCACCCTGGCGTTCGCTACCCGCATCGATCGGTCGGGTAATTCGGTTTTAAAAGTTCGGTAATGGAACCTGCCAAATTCAAATCAGCCCTGAAAAATTCATTACCCGCGAACTTCGGTAGCCCACCAGTCTGGTTCAAGAAACCCCATTCACCAAATATATAGAATCATGAGGCAAATCCTCAAACATCATATAATTTGGCATAGAATTATAACTGGAAAAATAAATAATTAAATTTGAGGCATTGATCATTGTCAGGGATACTTAATCACCATAATTTAGTTGCAAGTTCAAGCGACATATTCACAAATAAAATTGGCGGTCATACAGGGACACTGCGGACGAGACCTTCACTTCACCCATGGCAATACCAAGTTGCCAAGCTGCCAAGTCTGCGATGCGCTCTTACATCAAACACATCAGACAATGAGACAAGAACAAAAGTTCAAACAAAACAATGATAAAAGTGATGGCGGCGAGGTTCACTTTTCCCCAAATTATACTTGTGTCACATGCGGGTTCGGGTTTTTGATGCTGGAACTCTCAACCCGAATTACCCTAAAAACTTGGGTTTTTATGATTACGCTACCCGAACTACCCCAAAAAATTAGCGGGTTGGGTTTTTGGGTTGAGTGTCTAGGTTTTTGGGTTGGGTAATGGGTAGCGGGTTTTTATGCCCGAGGGTGAGATGTGACTTAATATGCTCTTGTCGAAGTAGGCATTCTAGCATTACCGATTTGCAAAGCTAGTCTTGCTTTTTATATTTAGCAGACGCCAGGTGGGGTGCAATCCTCTTGTATATCAATCCATTTTTCTATCATGCTCACTAATTAATATCTTTATTATTGGAACATGCCAATGGCACAATATTCGTTAAGGAGCCTATTTGGTTTCCAAGATTCTATGACTAGAGCTAATTTTTAGTTCCATTTTAGTCTCTAAAAGCTGCCAAATATAGAAGACTAGGGACTCAACCTTTGCTCCCATTAGTCCCTATTTCATCTGGAGACTTGGGAGGCTGTAGAGATCGATGAGTCTCATGCTGGGTACTTAGTCACTAGTCCATGTAGCCAAACATAGCTATCTTGCAGACTCAAATGAGTGTAAAAATTAGTCTCTGGCTCTCCCTAGTCCCCATGTTTTGTTGGTTTTAAAGGACTAAATAAAGACTAAAACTTAGTCTCTAATCTCTTAAGTAACCAAGCAAGCCCTAAGGCTAGGACAGTAATTATGGTTACCGAGCCAGACACCGACAAAGCTCGTATAGTTGTCATTACTAAAGAAACTATTTCGCGACCGTGAAGTGGATCAAGATAGGACAACCACAGCAGGCCTGAACTCCACGGCTAGGACTTTGAATTTTCAAACTAGCCCGAGGTTACGGCGCCACAGTTAGCGGTGGAATACATGTGTTCTGTTTTGCCACCAACTTGGCAGCCTCAGAGGTCAAGCATAGTACGGAAACGGAATTGCAACGCGTGTCTTCCTCTGTATATGGGAGTCTTCCCCTGTTTCATCGTGACTTTGTGAGCGCTCAGAGAGAGAGAGAGCGCGTCGTGAGATACGGAGGAGTCCGACAGGGCCTCACTGGGCCGGTAGGGAAAGGAGTGAGGCCGGCTCAGCCAGGTTTGGCCCAAAATAGGGTTAGAGAAAGAAAAAGGATTTTTTGCTTTGTTTTAAATATTTTTCTCGCCGATTAATAATGTTGCAAAGCATAAAGTTTCTAGTTTAATGTTACGGTTTGATCAAACTGATACATGTGAGCATGTCGAACGTGTGGATATGTGACTTTATTCCACTTATTACTACGGTATTTTAAAAATAAAATAACTGTTACCTACCTTCATCACTACATAATCTTTTTATTTATTATCTTTGAAAAATATAATATAAAAAGTCATTAGTTATATTATCACACCAAGGACATATAAAAGCAGAACGGTTATTTCCTCCACAAGTTAAACATCGTTTTTAGAGAAATAGATGGAAGTAGCATAAAAATAAACAAAAATTACAGCAATATTGGCGTATCGCCGAAGGTAATGTCGAACTTTTTCCCATCTTTTTCAGTGGCTCACAGATAGTAAAAGACTCCATTTTACTGGACAGTACATTAAGTACCAGAACTCAAAAGAAATCAGTTAAATTAAAGACTCACAGAAGTCAACAGCCCCAGCAAGGCTTCCTACCGTCTCCTGAACTCACAGATCCTGGTCGGCGCTACCTCCCAGTTGAGGTATCCATCTGAGCCCGGCTTCCATCGACCTCGCCGCCGCCGCCGCCGCATATCCGTCACTCCCAAATCAAGCCAATATGCAGAAGGTATACAAAACACACAGATCTCGGCTCTCAAGTCCGAAATCCTAATTCTTTTTGTTTTCCTCTTGAGACAAGTCTGAAATCCTAATTCGATGCGTATCATCATCATGTTCATGCTCGCCGGAAGCCCACCTCACCCTTTTTCAGTTCGGTCGCCCATACTTTTTGTTGTGATATCCGTTCATGGTCTGTTCGCATGTGTGTCCAGCACAAAGGGTCGCGTTGTGCCAACTCGCCGTCACACCGGACAAGGCCGGAAACATTACCCGCGCGCGCCTCCCGCGTCCAGGCCGCCGCGGACGCCGGCGCCAAGCTCGTCGTCCTGCCGGCAAGTCGTCCGCTCGTGCCTCTGTCTCTCAGTTAACAACGCGTGTGCGGCCTCAAACAAACTACAAATCCTAACTACTGATCAGACTGAAAGTATTATTGAGTATAGGTTAGGTCGCTAAGACCTGATTAGCTGAAGGCAGCAGAAGTTATTGCTTCATTGGTAGAGTTCCTCTGCTTTTTGCTTCCAGGAAATATGGAGCTGCCCGTATGCAATGGAACACTGCCACGGATTACGCCGAAGACATAGACGGCGGAGAGTCGCCGTCCATCTCGATGTTGTCGGAGGTCGCCGCTACCAGGAAGATCACCATTGTAGGTGGATCCATACCTGAGAGGCGTCTGGGAAGAGGTGTTCAACACCTGCTGTGTCATCGGACCCAGATGGACAGATATTGGCCAACATAGGAAAGTAAGTACAGTAGCTGGAGAGGCTGTTGTCTAAATCCTGATGTTTCATGTGCAATTTGCAGCTGGTAAATGGTATTTTGGGTCGACCTGCATACTGATTGCTAAAAACACCTGGGCAATTTCAGCTGCATTTGTTTTGAGATTGACATCCCTGGAGACATCACGCTCAAAGGAGATCTGATACATTCACAGGTGGACAAGCTACTATAGTTGACACAGGTACGTGGTAAACTGGTAACATATAGTATGTGACGAAATTTTTACTGTGCACCTGTAGATGAGTTTGATGTCTGAAAAATGGTTGAGTTCTCTTTGAGTTTTTGTAAAGCTGAAGAACTATTTACGGCGCACACCACCTGTGTTGGGCCGATCGGCATAGGAATCTGCTTTTGTTTTTGCGATAGCGCATTCTGCTAGGAATCTGCTTCTGTGTTTGTGGTAGCTTTTCTGGCACATGCGTTGCAGATGTTGGACGGATTGGCATAGGAATATGCCATGATATCCGGTTTCAGAGCTAGCCATGCTGTACAGATCAAAGGTGTGCTTCACCATTTCTGCAGGATAGGATGTGCTATGCTACATTTGGTTTTACATGCAGTGGTAGATCTCTCCTTCCATGAACGGCTTAACAGATGTGACTTGCTGGAAACCAGGTGCACACCTGATATGCTATCCTTCTGCATTCAACATGAGCACCGGGGAGCTCCTGTGGGACCTCATGCAGAAATCAGGTTCGCAACAGTACCACTTTTCCAGCCACCGTACCATCAAATACTGTAGTGAACTCTTGTTCGGGATTGGGATGAGATCATGAGAAAACTCCATCTATTCACGTAGTAGTTATCTTTTTAGATTACACAGTAACTCTGACTGACTTTGTTTCACCCTCTACCCCTTCACTCCATCAGGGCTGTTGACAATCAGGTAAAAGACAGTCCTAAAACCCTCTTCTGTCGTTGTACTGACCAAAACTGTAGTAAAATCAAGGCAGCGGTGCTGAATTTTCTTTGGTTCCAGCTCTTTGCAGCAACCTGCTCGCCGGCGCGAGACCCTAACATGAGAGCTCGGACTACACGTGATCTGGGGCCATTCGAGCCTCATCGGACCAGTAAAGACACAACAAGTCAGCAACCATGTGCAGTGTGCATCTTCTCCCAATTGACAGCTGCGATCCGGACAAGATTGGTGGCTAATTTTGTTTTGCAATCTATTCAGTTTGGTGGAAGTGCTTGCAGCAGCTGGGCATGAGGAAGCGGCCGTCATCGGTGAGATCGACCTCTCTAAGATACAGGCTACAAGGCACGCTGACTATTGAGAATTTAAGATCGCTCACTCATTTTTGGTTTGCTCGTGTGTTGGTGTTTTTGATCAGGGAAGAACATTTGCAGGCAGAACCTCCGTTGGAGATGCAGAGGGAGAGAGACCTGTACCGATTGGTTGACGTTTCTGGTCAATGACTCGATGAAATCGCGGTCCTGAGCTGTGCCCCAAGATGCCTGCCTTGTGATCCACCAGTGTAACTCTGACGATTGATTATGTGTGAACGGTTGGGAACTTCACGTGTTGGACATGTGCATCATACACAGAGACGGCTGATCTCCAGCGTGAAGTCTGTCAACATGCTGGGACGTGTTGTATCGCAATTCAACTCCCATTCTTTGGGAAAATTCTGGAATGAACTGTACTCTTACTCTGGAGGGACAGAATTGATAGGGCGTGCCATGCTTCCAGGGCACAGCTGTCTGAAAAGAAATCTTGAAGCCAAACCATAGTCTACTGCATCGAAATGTGACATAACTAGCATATATTGCAGTGTAAAAGAGAATAAAGACAATATTGAAGCCAAAACGCCATAATATGCTACTTTTCTGCGGTGTTCGAAGTGCTATGTCGCGTTGGTTTCTAGATGCATTTAACTCTATGCATCAAGGCCTAGCGATTATATAATTGGGTCGTACATGCAACTTGATGTATCATACCAAAATGAACTATAATTTAGAAAGGAGGAATACATCCTAATTGTGCCATAACTACAGTATATATTGCAGTATAAAGACGATATTGAAGCCAAACCATAATCTGCTGCATCCGACATGTGCCATAACTAGCATATATTGCAGTATACGTTACGTACCTAAAACAGGTGTTCAATCTCTTCAGATTTAGGCCCTGTTTGGGATTTGAAATACTCCGGGAGAAGCTTTCTGAAAGAACTCGGGAAGCTGCTCTGAAGAAGTTTCTATGCTTTTAACAAAAACAGAAAAATGCAGGTTTTGGAGTTTTTCAGCCTAAAAGACCTAACTTGTTTGGAGGAGCTTCTAATTTTTCGAACTTTCTATAGAAAAGAAAAGCTTCCGAAGCTCTCAAAACAGGACCCTCAAACGGATATAGAAAAAGCTTCCAGAAGCTCTCAAAACATGACCTCAAAGTCTCAAAACAGAACCTCAAATGGAGTATGCAGAATTTCTGAAACAAAAGGGACAAGCAAAGGGAAAAAGAAAAGGATAAATCTTGAGGCGGAGATAAATCTTTTGTTCCTGGTCCACCAAGACGCCAGGTCCGAGTCTTTAAGCCCAAAACCGCAAGTGCGACGAACGCAGGCCCGGCCCACAGAAACAGGCTTTGAAATACGAACAGGAATAGTCCGTGCTCTGCAAAACAAATCAGAATTAATTAACCCTACCGCTATTCAAGATGACGCTTCCACCCCTCGCCCCCCTACCAAACACGCAGAAATTCCACGTACACACGTAGGGGTATATCCGTCATTTAAACACCTCTGTCCCCACCACCCCGCGTCCGCACACACAACACAGCCGCCTCGGCCGTAAAACCCGTGCACAGCGGCCACCACCTGACGACCCTCGCAAGTCGCGCAACCCTTCCAATTTCCATTTATTTTTTCGCGTTCCCTTCCCTTCGCCTTGGAAAAAGCGAGGCAACCCACCGAAGCCCAGCCGGCCCCAACCACTCCAAACCAAACCAAAACCCAAACCCACTCTCCGCCGAAACCCAGGGCCTCGGGTCGTTTGATGCGATTCCGGCGGCGATCGCGAGCGCCTCCACCACCACCCGCTCCCCCGTCCTAAGGCGATCTCCCTCTCGCGGCGGGCATGGCTGGCGGCGGCGGCGGGGCTCGCGGTTCCGACAGGGCGGGGGCGGCGCGCTCGCCCACCACCACCACGGCGATCCAGTCCACCATCCAGTCGATCAAAGGAGGTCGTCGGCGGCCACTCCGACGCCGACATCCTCGACACCCTCCGCGAGTCCAACATGGACCCCAACGAGACGGCGCAGAAGCTGCTCAATCAAGGTCCCCTTACCTCTCCCCTGTTCCCCTCCCCCGATCTGGGTCGCCTCGACTCGATCGATCTCTGTACCGGTGCCGGGAGCTAGGGTTTTGGGGACGCTCGCTGAGCCGCATTGGGTCGGCTCTGCCTCTGCACCCGTGGGTGGGGGGCGCAGGGGATTCCCCGCGTACGGTCTAGGGTTTTTCGAACTATGGGGATTTGGGGACGCGCTCTGGTAGGAGGCTCAGCGTTTAATGGTTTATTGATTTGTGATCACTACATCACGAGGGTCGTGATTTTTGATTAGCCGGTGATGTCCTACATATATTAATGGTACTCTGCAGGGCCAGTTACTTGTATTTTCGTTTCTTTCTATTCTATATATGTTGTAAATTTGTAAAGGTAGTACTCTTACTTTATTGCTTATATGGCGTGGGTCTAACTGACTTGTAAAATTATAAGTATTGTAATGGTTCTAAGGATTTTTTGGGTAGTAAATGAGCTTTGATGTGCTGATATGTGGATGTTTATTATTTGATGATGTAGATGGATGAGAGATGACATTGTTTCCAATATATTGTCTGCGGTAGTAAAATCTTCTCATGTTTTATTTGTGGTTATAATTCATTATTTGTTTGTACCTGCAGACCCATTTCTACGAAGTGAAAAGTGGGACAAGAAGAAAAGAGGTGTATACATTTTATTTTTGGGTAAATTTTTGGTGCAACTTGTAAAATGAAGGATAAACTTAAAGTCAGTTCCTTTTTGTATTGCTCCTTTTTTTATTTGTAGCATACATATACATATTAGATTCTCTATGAAGAAACGGAATTAGTTCTCTATGAATTGAGGGATACATGTTAAGTTATTGATTCTATGTTTATGTGTAATGGATGTTATGAAACTTCAGTAACAGCTTGAAATCATGCATTTGCTATTCTTTTATTCTGTTGTACGAAAAAAGTATTGCATTGTTAGAGTGCTGGCCAGAAGAACTTTGTTGATAGTACTGTAGGATTTGGGCAGAACTCACAACGGATGGCTCACACACACAAAGAATGGAAAATGATCAAAAGAAGAACTCCCAATCGGGGTCAGGGATGTCAGGTAAAATAATTGAGGGCCACCATTTGTAATGTTTAGTAATATAGAGTAGATATATGCTTCTTTTATACCAAGATAGTTCGACTCATCGTTATATATATTTCTAGCGCATCAGCTTTAGACAATGATAAAACATATAGCTTCCTGTTATCCATAGCGCAAAAACCCGTTCGTCTCCAAAGCTTGTTTTGCTCCTGGTTTCCATTATATACTATAAGCTTCTGCATTTTCACGCATGGTGTGACATATGTGCAATATTATGATTGTGTAGCTTGCATGTTTCCACCTGACTGTTAACTGATTGCTTGATGCAGGTCCTAGTCGGAATTTCAGGGTTGTGAGGGACAAATAGATTTCAACATGGTGTGGTGGAGTAAACAGACCAGAACTAGGGCACAAATGGTTCAGCAAATGTACAGGCGATCTGATAGGAGGTATTGTTTGTGTGACAAATTTTGCTGCTGCTCTTACTCTCCTGTAAAGCACTCATTTGTTTGTCAAACAATCTTGTCATCATTTTAGTGCGGTTAAGTTGTATACTGTTTATAATGCAGCCATAAAGTACTTATTCAACTTCCTAATATTTCTTTTGCAGCTAAAAGGTTATTTCATTGAGTGTAGGCATCATATCGCCTCCTCTACAAATCCTAATAATTTGATAATGTGAAAAATGAATAAATGCTTTAGGTTTGATGTTTTCTTTGTTCTGTTCCTTTTGGTACATGAACAAATCCTTTGAAACTTTTTCTGTTGATTTTGACTTTTAGTTTTATGTCTTGGCTTTTGGCCAGTTTGTGTTTTTTTGTAACTAGGTTCCAGAGGCAGAATACATTGACTAATGTGCAAAATACAGTTATGAAAAATTGATATCTTATTTTTATTGTCAGCTGTTTTGTACATGTGAACATCTTGTTATAATCATACTAATACTTTCCTTACTGGGTTGCCTATGTTCAGTACTGTATTGTTCAGTCTTTAAAACCGCTCACCAGCTACAACCTCAGATGGTCAGATCACACATCAAAATGCTATGCAGAACCCACTCTGGCGACACAACTCAAAGGGAATAGGGATGGTCAAGGTACTTTACACAGAAGCATCGCTAAGCCATATTTGAAGAACCCTCAGAATGAGCAGCAGTTTGCAGGTTCTGACCCAGCTCATGGGTCAGCCAATGTAGAATTGCTGGTGGAGCAAGTTGGACCTGCTCGACGTCAGGTTGGGTTTATTAATTCTACTAGGCAATTTGCTGGCCGTTCTGGTTCTCAGGATGCATGTGTCAGTGGTTCTCATGCAAATAATCAGAGGGGAGTTTTTACCTCAGCGGGGGCATCTGTACCACCTTTTATGTCAAGAAACATGCAACAAAATCAGAGGCCTGTCGATTATATTTCGTGGAAGGCCCATCGTAGATCTTTTGTTGGACAAAACGTCAACAGGTATCATCAGGGTCCTGTTAACAACAAAAAGGTATCATCTGCCAATGTGTGTCTATGTTTTTTCATCAGCAGCGAGTTGATATCAAAATGTTGGAATTTGCCCGCAGCAACTTTTTAAGGGCTTGTTCAGTCAATGCCTCAATCCGGGGATTGGAGTGCATTGGGGATACAAAATTCCCCTCAATCCTCAATATTTTCCAATCCTTTGGTTAGTAATCAAACAAGGCCTAAAAGTTTTTTTTTTTTTTTTTTTTTTTTGCAAAAAAACTATGAGAGATATGCTTTATTATATCTTTTAAGCTTTGTATAAGCTATACTGTAGATATTTTTAATAGATAATTATTTCTCCAAGTGGTTTTAATCAATTTTTACTACTGGGTGTATTATCTACTGTGTATTCAGTTTCCATGTATATTTGGCCCCAGGAGTCCCCACCTAGCGTGGGGGTTTCAACACCGAGAAACTCCTTTTTTCCCATATATATATATAAAAAAATTGGTGTATCTCATGTTTAACTTCATTTGAACTCTATTTTACTTTTTTCACTTTTGTATGAAGATCTATATGACTACCTGTAAAAGATTTATTTACTGAAATACTCCTTAATTGACAATGACTTTGTGACCATGTTCTGTGTTTTGCCACAGAACTGCTATATTGAAAAAATTATACTTGCCACTTTGATGTTCAGCTTAGTTTTTCTTTATCCATTATGTCTAATGCTTTTTAGGAAAACATTCAGATAAAATGACAAATTTTCTCTTCAGCAGTACACCCTATTAAGGAGTGGAAGCCAAAATCGACAAAAAGTCACCTACCACCCGATTCAGATGACAATATAGCTGATGCTGCATCTCTTCAGCTAGCAACTGTGAAAATGCTAATCTAATTCAGATGTAAACGGGTTATCTGAGAAATTTTCACAAGCTAACTTGCATGAGGTGGAGCATGTTATTATTCCGAACATCTTAGGTGTTGTTCCAGAATATGAGCAGACAAAGTTAAGGTTTGGCAGTTTCACATCTGGCTTGATTCGAAACAAGTACCCTGCCTCGCCCCACAAGACACTGGAGCAACTAGAACAGTTAAGGTGAACCTATCCCAATTCTTTCAGCTAAGAGAAGATAATATTGTAGCAAGCAGCGTTTTAGCCTAAAATTGTTCCTTTGAAGTTATTTATATTGACTTATTTCCTGTTTAAAAAATTTTTATTCAATAAACTTGATTCAGTAGTTTATGTCACAACATTTGTTAAAGTGCTATGTGCTACCTAAGCATTTATATTTGTATTTTTTATATGGTGAAATAGTTTGCAAGCTTGCAGTTTTATTGGCATAGCATTGGGTTTTTAGATTCTTGTTAGGTACATTTGTAACTTATATTATTATTGGTTTACGTTTGACAAATTCTAATCATACTTTTTTTTTTTTTTTTACTTTAATTATGGCTTGTCATTTCTGAATGCTATTCTTGCACTCTGGTACTGTGGGTAATTAAGAGAATATGGCTTCCTCTGACAATCCTTTTTGTTATATGTAGTTTACAAGAATCAGTTCAACAGGTCAGTGAAGATGATAGTTTGGATGCTGGAAATGATGACATGGATGAGCAAGCTAGATCTTCACAACAACTGTCCACGTCAACTTGGCTGGGATTTCATTGCCCCATCTGAGGAGGATAGTGATGTTAAATGAGTGGGCAAGATTAGAGAATGATGATGGCCTGGAAGGCTTAGTTCAAGGAGTGACACTCTGTTGCCATGAGCAGATGGGGACAGTACCCAAAATCACCTCGTCTTTGACTCCTTTTTCGTAAAAGAAGCTTCACATGGATTTTTTTTTTTATTTTGCATTTTTGCTAGCTTATGGAGCAGTTAAGATTTACATTCTCGTTTCCAGAGTTTGTTTTTTGGCATTGTCCATGACATGTAGAACTTGAATATCTGCAGGCTTATGGTCATGAAGATCTAATATGCATACAACCAATGAGGCCCAGTTATATGGACTGGTGGAGCCTAATGTACACCCAAGCAAGTGTTAGCTTCCTCTTCTCCAGGTAAATGTTATATTGAATTGGAACCCAGTTGTGAATTGGTCTCCTTGATTGTACTACTTTGCGAAGTCACAAAAATTGTTTTTTTGGATATAGTTGGCATTTTCAAAATACAACTTCAAAAAAACTAATTCCTACTATAGTATACTGGTGGAGAATTATTACAGATGCCAAATTAGCATATGTCCAGTAATATGGATGAAACTATTATTTACTGCTTACAATCCCTTACTTACTCTCATCAGGGGGTACCCTTCAGAAAAATCCAGAAGCTAGAGAATGCTGTTAAGCAAAAAGTCTTGTGGATGCTGTGAACCTAATGTTCACTCCACAAGTTCTCCTTCCACCTCTGAGGTAGCACTTTTAATTTGATTTTTTTAACTGCTCTCTCCTGTACTCCTTTCTGTATTTTTTACTTGTCACTCACACACATACTGGAGGTAGAACTTAGAAGTAGGGGAGAGCGGCTGATTATCTGACATAACGTTGCATTTCAAGAAAAACAAAGACAATTTTGCCACCTCTTTTTGCGTAATGCTGTCTTAGTGAAACTCATGATTAAATTCAGACATCTGTTATTTGCAGGCCCTAAATCCACAGGATTGTGAGAGCAACAGCCCTGTTCGATCTCTTCTACAGCAGCAGCATATCTCTCTCAGCAACAAGCTGCCGCACAGATGTACCCTCAAGTGCATGTGCAACACATTTTCCCAAATTTCATGCCATATAGACAACTCTATTCTCCGAAGTTTATCCTGTACTATGCCAAACTATCGCCTAAATGTCCATTTATCCATCAATGGAAATAATTATCTTCAGATGCCCAGTGGAGGGGTTCACATTTAACTGCAGGAGGCGTGAAGTATGGAGTTTCACAGTATAAACCAGTCCCATCTGGTAGCCCTTCTGGCTACACGGAAATTACACTCATCCAGCTGGTTTTACAAATGCTGGGTTCCCCTGGTGTTATTGGGCTGCAGTTGGTGTTGATGATGTCAATAGGATGAAGTATAAGGACAACATTTTATGCCCCCAACTCCCACAGGTACAATTTACAGTTTCTTGAGATGGTATTAAGTCTCAAATTAGAGAGATGGGTACCTTTAAAAAAGGACTCTCTTTACTTTTTTGTTTTATTATGGGTTGAGTAACTTTATCTCAGAAGTGCCCCAGTCTTTCCTGCAAAAGTAAATCAGTGGGAAATGGTCTCTTTCTAATAATAAGATAATCTGATAGCGAGAGTCTTTAGGCCAATTGTGTTCATGGTTTCTGAGTTTGGTCCTTTCATTTTTACTAGTTTTGAGTACCTTCTACAGGTTGAGACATCGACATCTGGATTCAGCCAGCTAGAGAGATGCCACCTTTGCAGGTTCCTTCATATTACAACATACCAGGTCAAAGCAACGCCTGGTGCTTTTGTGCCAAATCCAGCAAATGCATCTTTTCAATGCTACAGCTCAATCCTCTCACAGCGCGCAGTTCCCAGGCCTGTACCATCCTCAGCAGCCTCCCTCTATTGTAAGTCGCACCCCATGGTGCATCAGCAGGTGCCATCAGCCATTGGTCCCAATATTTACAATGAGGGGTAAAGTGGCTCCAGGCCGTAAGTTGGGGGGCTTATCAGCAACCACAGCTTGGTTCATATGAATTGAGACCTGCTTTTGAAGAAGGTTTTCTTAATTATCTGTAATTAGGGGTCACAAAGAGCCTTTTGTATGTAACAACAGTAGGCTCCTTTTAACAGGAAGCACCTTTGTTTTTTAGTGCAGCTCTTTCTAAGATCTATTTAAGCTATAACAAGGTTTTGTTAGCTTTTCCTTCCCCAGGTGAATTCAGTATCCCATCTGAACTGGTATGATGTAGATTTGTGAGTTAAACAATGGGCAAGATCTAGCATGAGCACCAAGGTTGAGTGCCTTCATTTTTTCTATTGTTGTTTTGTTTCCTAATCTAAGTTTTTGTAGGTTGAGTGCCTTCCATTTGTTTCGTGATTCGTTGTATGCATGCATAAGGTGGGTTTTCAGTAGCGCAAGCGTCATTGTAGCGTGTTATGCTATCGAATGCAATGTTGTAACCTGGTTGCGGGGGTTCTGGGCTGTCCATATCATAATTTTTTGGTATGTTATGATTCCTTGGAACAGATTACAGACATAATTGCGTGTGGAAAGTTTGTGTGCCCGAGGGACTTCTATTGTAGGCTCTTATGTAGTTGGAGACTGTTGTGCACTGATTTAGTTCTTATGCGGTATTTTGTATAATCTGGAAGTTCAAATGGGCAAGATGGCGGAAAAAAGTAGTATTATGTATGATCTGGAAGTTCAAATCAGCAGTCAATCCTCTGTGCTTGTTTATTGCTTGCTGCGTTTCATGTGCAATCTTTTGGCACACATATTAATTTTGTAAAGAGCATCTGAGGGAGAAAAAGGAACGGCCCACCGTTTGTTGTTTGTTGTGGGTATTGTTGGCTCAACTGAAGATGCACTGCCTACTATATTTTGTGTGCTGTGATTCTTGTCTTCGAAAAGAAGTAAAAAAAACAATGGTTTGTAATAAATGTTTATGTGTATCCATCTATTGGACCTTGACCAACAATGTTCTGCCATGGTGGTTATTAAAACTGATCGTTACTGTAGCAAACCGTCTTCAAAAACCGCTTTGGGGAGTGTAGATAGCACGGTTTTGAAACGAACTGATTTGGATCAGCTGGTTGGGTTCTTTACGGTGGAACATGTCCACTGGGGTTTAGGTCATTGACACCAGACTGTTTTTTCTTTATTTAATTCCATTTGAATTTTTTTTGAGTGCTATATATGAATTAAGTGCTTAGGTGACAAAATTGGTCAATAATGAGGCCCTCTGTTAGGATATGCGTGTGTAGGGTGGTGTTCGTGGCTTGTTAAGGCTGTGTTTTAACTTTTAAAAAACGTAAAGGGAAGATAAGCAATAAATCAAATATAAAAGATATATATAAAAGAGGAGTAAAAATGCGGTAGTGGTCCTCAAACTATTGGACTCCTCCCATCTAGGTACTCGAACTATCAAAACGACTATTTGGGTCTCTCAACTATTGGCCGATGCACACCAAAAGGTCTAAAACCCGCCACGTCGGGAGTAATTTCTCAAAAACCCTATTTATTTTTCTTTTCACTAACTAGCTCCCTTCCTGCCGCGGCTCACGACCTCATACGCGATTATGGTCGCGGCATCTCGGCCCGCGCGACTACCGCTTCGCCGCCCATCCTGCCTTTGCCGCGTGGACCTCGCCATCCTAGTGCGAGAGGCGGGAAGGAGCTTCCATGCCCGGCTCCCGTCGCGAAACCAGGCGGAGGGCGAGTGCGTGGCGGATGTCTCTTCGTGCGGCGGTGCCTGCTCCTTCTCCTCCGCCCGCCACCACGTGGCCGGCTATCCGTGGCCGCGTGTGCCCTCGCCGAGGCCGCTGGGCTCCGTGTCCGCGCACGCCCTCTCCGCTGAGGCGCCCAGCGGCCGGAGGCCGCCCAGCGCTCACGCTCGTCGCGCGCCCTCGCCCGGTGAGCGCCACACTCGCGTTCGCGCCCCGCACTCGCTCGTGAGGCACCACGCGCGTGAAGCCGTTGCGCGCGGAGCCTCAACCCCGGATGGCATCGAACCCCTTCTTGAAGCGCGGCCGCCGCCGACGCGTGGGACTGGGTGAACAGCGAACAGCTGGTCACGGCGTGCCGCCGTGCCCTCCGCCGCCACGCTGCAGCCGTTGGCGGTGATGTCGAACAGCGTTTGAGCGTGGCGAGCGCCGCACCGAGGCCGTGGCCCGTCACGGTGATGCTCAGCTCCTTGTCCTTGTACGTGTCCACCAGCCTGCACACCTCGGTCAGCGCCGATGCGCGTACTCGCCCTAGCTGTGGGCTGGACGCCGGGTCGATGGAGGTATACATGGCCAGCCAGCCTCGCGTGCACCATGGCGTCACAGATTTCACCATCCCGAGGAGGCCTTTGGTCGACACACATGGGGAACTCGAGGTCGCTCGGACCACTCCAGCCTTCTACATGGTGCCACGCCACCGCGACCCGCACTGGCCACGGCTGCCCAGCGCGGCCAGCGACCTTCCTTCGTCGGTGGCCACACGCGGCGTAGTCGATCTAGTTGGACTCCCTGCACCGGCGCGCGACCTGGACACAGAACCGAACATGAAGGCCGCAAGTCTGGCTGGCGTGAGGGGCTTCACCCCTGCTGTTGCATGCGCTGGCGGTTGTGTGCATGGAGGCGGGCGCGGTGCACTGTCCCTAGTTGTGTGCATGGACTTCGGCGGTGCTGCAGATTGTGTGTGCATGGAGGTGGACTGGTGGAGCGCTGGAGGCGACGAGGCGCAGGAAGGAGCCGAGTTGCGAAAGAGAAAATAGATAGGGTCTTTTAAAAAAATTTCCCTAACGTGGCAAGTTTTTTAGGCGGCTTTTGGTGTGCATCAACAATAGTTTAGGGGACCTAGATAGTGGATTTTTGATAGTTGGAGACCTAGACGGAGCAGCTAATAGTTTGGCGACCGCGGCGCCAGATTTTACCTTAGAGAGAGGCAAAAAGAAAGAAATAGTTGGAAACAAACGTGAAAAAAGAACGGCCCAACAGAAGACCTGTGCGGGTAGGCTCCTTGATTCAACGACCCTGATTGGGCCGTATGCCGTCCGCATCACAGCTCACCCTTCGTGCCTTCTCGTTCCCTCCCTCTCTTCTCCGACGGGGTGGCAGGGTGGGCTACTGCCGTTTCACGCCGCTGCCTACGCGTGGGGGCCCAAGCCTTCGTCGGTATCTTCACCGGGCGAAGAGCGGGGGGCGGATTTGCCGCTAGGGCCGCGCCCTAGGCGTGGCCCAAATTTTCCCATAGAGAATAGGTATATTTGCGGCCCGGCCCAGCAAAAATGAGGCCACTTCCGTCGCGGCGTCGTCGAAGCCCTCGAAGGCTCGAACCCTACTTCCCGTCACGGCGTCCACGTCTGGCCTTTCCCGTCACGGCGTCCTTGTCTTCCCACGCGGTCGCGCTGAGCCGCCGAGGCTCAAGCGCCGCCCAGCCGCCGCCGTCCTCGTCTGGCTTCCCATCGCTGCATCATCGTTCCCACCACGCCCGCTTCCGTTCGCGCCCTCCCGCGTCGTCATCTTCCCGTGCGGCCGCGCCGAAAGCCGCCCGACCGCCGCCGCCTCTCTAGACTCCTCGCTCGGCACCAGGGCACAGGGCGGCAGCACCACGGGCGCACGCATTCAGGAAGGCCGGACTGCAGGAGGCAGCAGCGGTAATTCCCTCCCAATTCCCAAATCTCAATCCCCAATTCTAAATTCTCAAATCAATTGCTCCAATCAAGGATCCGTAAATGATAATTGATTATTCCAATTTTTTCTAGTTTGTAGAGTTGTACAATGAAGAGGACAAAGGTCAATTAGATCGTTTTTTTTTCTCTGCGCCTACCAATTATACAACCTGTGTCAGGACATCCAATCTTCTCAAGTATACATTCAGAATTAGTAGAGGAAACATAGATTTTTGAAGAAACGTGATCCATTACTTCACGTAATTCTGTAAGCATTTCTTATTTTTCTGCCAACTATGTTGTGGGATTTAAGTATGGACTAAGATATAATCTAAAAGTTAGTTATGTATTTTTAAGCAAGTTTTGTTATCTATGGTATAGTATTAAAACCGATGCAAATGTATTTTGACCTGATGCAGTGTTTTGATAGTGGGCCCTAGGCGTCAAAAAAGTTAAAAGCTCCGCCTCTCCCCTTCTCTGCCCTTCCTGTTTATGCGAAATCAAACACCCAAACCCTAACTTAAATTTATTCGCTATTTGACGTCTACAAGCTTCTCAACTGTTTGCAAAAATTATCGGGTGTACATGCCCCTTTTGGTTTGCTACTAATGCTAGTGGTACTAACAGTATTTTTCTTCAATGAACATGCAGTGAATTAATTGAGAAATAACATGGGGATCAACACTTGAACAAATGCTTGGTCATTTGTTTGATCAGCTTCTCATGGATGGATGATGATGTTGAAACTAAATTGTAATTTTATTGAATATTTTGTTATTCCCATTCTTTCATATATGCCTGAACCATTATCGATTATCAAGTATTGTGGAACTTTTTTTCCTTTAGAACTGAAGCATTTTGTTTTTGGGTTTTGTAAATGAACACCTAAATTGAAAATATCCAGCTCCACCACTGGCACCTGCATCATGAGATGTTTCTGCATATGTTTTATTGGATTGACGTTTGGTTTTGTAGCACCTGAGTTCATTAGGTCTTTCTTGATAATTAATATCTTGATTCTTGAACAATTTTTACTCCGGTTTTTTAGAGTTGGCGTGAGGCAAAATGGACTTCGGCGAAAGTTGAGGGGAGGCTCCTGAATCTTGGCCCAACAGTTTTACTAGTCAGCAGAGCCCACGAAATTTTTGGCACAAATGCCCTCCTCTCACCCCCGTCACTCTGCCCAGCCCCAAAGTGAAGCGAAGTCCCAGCGACGAGTCCGCTGACCCCGAGCAGGAGGGGCGGCGGCGGCACAACCGTCTCCAGCAATCGGCATGGGCACGCTGAGGTGTACGAGGAGAAGCTCCCGAGCGGCGCGCATCTCCACCGCGATCCCACTATGAACCCAGGCCTTGGCACGCCCGGTGCCAGCGATGCCTCTCCCTCCTCAACCCCACGGCGGTGCGCACTGCTCTCCCCGCTCCTTTCCTCTCCTGATCCCTTGAGGCTTTTTCCTTGGCGATGTTTCTGACCTGTTCTTATGTTCTGCCCCGTAGGAAGATAGGGACTGGGCCATCACCTCCGCCCTGCATGACGTCACCGCCGTGGTAACACGCCATTCCCGCTCTCCCTCACACTCGCGAGATTCATGTGGTCTTTGCGCCACCGCTTTAGGAAAATTGCTGCTAACTTTGTGTGCGATTTTGTTGTCCTGTTTGTGCTTGTTGCAGGCTGGCTCCCGTGCCGGGCGCTTTGCTCAAAGTGCTGTGCAGGGTTTTAACACAGGTACCTTCCATTTTGTTTGATTTTGAGATTGGATTAGTAGGCATCCAGGTTCGTGCACAAATTGACATTGTTTTTGTTGTTTCTTTGGAACAGGGGATCCCTTTTTGTCCAGAAGCATGTGAAGGGGCGTGGTGGCTGCAGTTGCTTTCGTTGGGGGTAAGTCTGGGCTTTTTGTTTACTGACTTTTTGTATGACTATATGTTTTATTGTGATCTATCTTAGATAGAATCTAAAGTTTGGTGAATATTGATCTAGGAAGTCTGATTCATTGTTTTACATGTGTAGCTTAACTGAAGCCTAAACTATGCACCGGTCTTTGCAATTGTATTAGTAGTATGTATAGAAGAAATTATCCATCATTAGATAAAAATAAGCAAACAAACAAATTATCCAAGTATAATTCTACCTGTTTAGTAAGTCTGTGCAGTAAGAAGGATATGTTAATAAATAAATATCACAGTTCTCTGGATGTCAATTGTCAGGCTCAACTCAACTACAAACTATATAGTATATATGCTGACATTGCAGGAATTTTTCTACCAAAAATACAGAGTATTTCAAGGGAAAAGTAATAGCCATTGTCTGATTGCCTGCATACTTTTTTTCTCCGTTAAAATCCTTTTTTTAGTTTTTTAAAAAGCAGTGGAATGGGGAGCTGAACAAGGCATTCAACACATTAGCGCTTAGGGGAGTTGACCTTCCTAACACATTCAGGCGTTAGTTACTTGGTGCCAATGCACCAGGTTTTTTTTGGTCATTCAACAGCCTCATTTTCATAATACTGTTTTAACAAAATTGTGTATGGTACTTACACAGTGCACCAGAGTTCATTTGCTTGTAGCTTTGCCCCTGTTCCCTGTCCTGTGTTTCAGTGGCAATTGCTAATAGCTTATGGAGATTTTTGTGATTTGATTGTTAGTAGAACCTTGAGAAAGGATGCTTTATTATGGTTTGTTCACTTTGGAAAATTGATACTTCTGTAGGTGCCACCGCTGCTGATGTTCTCAGGTGCTAGTGCTTTGTATTTGGTGGTAAGTCTCCTAATAACTATCTTTGTTTCGAGTAAATGCAATAAGCTCTACTAAATTGTCCATTTTTAAGTTACTTTTGACTTTTTGATATGATCTGATTATTAAACCAATGCTTCTTTATGTGTGTTTGGACTGGGAATCTATGCATATCTAAAATTGGAAACATGAAAAAATTGTATTCTTTTGTGTTTAGACTAGATAGAATTTATGTCATTATGGTTGATTAGATGGGGCTTCATTCTTGTCAAAACATGTTCTTTTTAAAAATTCCTCAACCCAGACATGTATCTAAATATATTTTAGTTCAACAGCTTAATGTAAACAATATTGGCTTGTAAACTTCGTACTTATTGTTATTATATATATAAAAGATACTATCATATATAATTGTTGGAGTCCAATCAAAGCAAGTTGAGGTTCAGGTCAAGTTTGAAGTTCCTTCCAAATTTAATTTTTCAAACAATGTTATCAAATCAAATTGTCTAATCGATCTTAGTAAGCCATGGCACAGATCACCCCAACTAATCATGATTAGTTGCGATTAAAACCTGACTAATCGTGGTGCATAGCTGTTGACGCCATGGAACCAATCAACCTGACTGATCGTTATCAATCACGACATTAACTGGATGTCTTAATCAGTTGAAAAAAAAAAAAAAAATATGGCCTCACATATCTTGCCTGTCCAATAGAACAGATTTCACCTGTCAGGTGCCAATGCACTAGGTAGGTGTTTTTGAACAGATGGGAGGGTGTAAATTGCAATTTTATACAGTCTAGATGAAATTTATAGAGATATTTGAACCATGGATATGTATCGCGGTAGCCATTCAATAAATGTTTTTCATGTAGGGATGGAACCAGAATTGTCTCAGGCTTACAGCTCTGTACCAATGTTCTTTTATTTAAATGTCAAGTCTCTTAGATCTCTGTTTGAACTTGGAAAAGCATATCAGCAAGGGAAACATTCAACTTCTTTAAAGGAAAATTAAATTTAAAGAGCATGCCTTATTTTTTCTACTGTCGAGTACCTAATGATGATATATATTACTTGATGCATATGCACTTGGTTGCTCAGCTCACCCGTGACGTCTTACTACGCGGCATCAACTGGTCGCAGTACGCGGTTTCACAGATCACACGGCGGATTGAAAAGAGCTCATTTTCAAGAATCTGACGAGAATCTAGATGGAGTGGGGTTTACATTGGGTTTGTTCTATTGGTGCCATGTACATGGTATATATAAAGCGTACCTTTACTGTTGTTTTGCATATTTACAGTACAGTTTGCTGTGTTCAGGCAGCGCGCCGTGAATAAAATTTTGTCTGGACCCAAACTTTCTGTGTTCAGGTATTCCAAGGTCTTCAGGTTAAAATGTAAATGTTTTCTTTTCCCTACTTAGTAAAACGTTAACTTTATGCGCGGAGAACTGGGATATGATCTGGTAACCTTAATAAACAGTCATCGTTTCTGTGTATTACTTACTCTACACCTAAGCATTTTGCGATGTGGAAGCAATTTAATTAGAGAAACCGGGTCTAAATTAGACACAAGTCTACAAAGATATGAAAGATATCATAGGGTGGATGGAGAGAGAAGAGATGCATGATTGCCCAAAAGATCAATCTATAGCAACTATCTATCAGAAACATAGTTTTCATACTTAGCGTCTACATATATAGAAATTATATATGATGATTTCTAGCATTTGAGTGCCTTAATATGGGCTACATACATAGAAGTAAATGGATAAACAAAAAAAAAAAAATCAAAGCAACTTATAATTGGCAGCAGAAGGAGTAGTAACACGGGTGTTCTCATCATCTATCAATGACATTCAAATATTGGAAATTAAAACAAATCTACAATCACCAATTGTCCAAATCTATTTTTCGGAAACACCATTCTCATATCTTTGTTCGTAAACCCCATTCTCTCCAATCCTTGACCACACAACGTCAAGTCGATGGTCCGCGATCCGCCAACGCCCGACGGGGAGGGAGTTGCTAAGATCAGCTGGCCGGCGGCGGTATCGGGCATAGTAGAACAACGCCTTCTTTCTCCCGCCGCTGCCGCACCCGGTACCCCCGCCACTGCATGAACTCCTTGGTTCGCCGCGCGCCGCCGGGTCGGAGCCACCGGCGCGCGATCGGAGCCACCGCGCGCCTCCTCGTCGGCCCGCGCGCGGCCTCGGCCTCCTCATGCTGATCGCCAATACGACGAATTCATCGGCGCTTCGCGCCGGGCCGCACCAGTACTTCGTCTTCTCCCACCGCGACGAGATCGTCGTCGATAAATCGGACGACGAGGAGGCCCGGCGCCGTCTCGCCGGCGCCGTCTCGCGTGTCCGCTTCGCCGCCGTCCATTTGTCGTCCCACCTACTCGTAGTGGGCTCGGTCGACGCGTGTCACGTTTCGGCGCGCCCGCACGTGCGGCTGCCTGTGGCGGGTGCGCCGTCGACCAGGTCGGCTGGGTTTGTTCCATCCGAACCGACGACGCCCGCCGCTCGATAACCGGTCGTTCCATCGAAACCCGGTCTGCACGCCGCCTTTCTCCCATAATTCAATCCTTCAGTATTTTTTCTCGTTTGCACGCTCGCCGCTGGCTGCGAATACACGGATTTTATATATTTAGCATTATATCGATGCAACTTACTCGAATACTAGCTTTGATGTGTCTACAACCATCACTTTAAATCGAATATCATCTTATATTTTTACCACTTTTGCCGCGGGCACTAGGGTGGTCTGAAAACGCCAAACGCAATCACATTACGCGGGCTAAACGTCATCAATACCCCTTATATATGTGCATCGGGCCGTGCCGCCCGGGCGCCCGGCGGTATTGGCAAATGCGCGCCGTCTGCCGATGCCGTCACGTTCTTATGGCGATACTTTCATTACTGGCGGCGGCCGAAGGCACGCCCGCGGCCGGGCCGGGCCGACCAAGACGCGCGTCGCCACCGTCTGCCGGCTGGCGCCGCCCGCCGCGACGCATCCGCGCAGGAGACGGTCGGCGCCCGAGCGGCGCCCGCGAAGGGAAGTGCTGCCGATGTAGCCGCCGCGGTGTGAGTGGAGAGAGGAGGTGCGGCGCGAGCGTGGCAGCGCGCGCCACGCCCACGCTTGGCGCAGCCGTGAGAGAAGCGAGAACGAGGCGCGAGTCTCAGTTGGAGGGCCTAACACGGGCGCGGGGCTTGTGGCGTCGTTGCGACCCTGCGGAGGGAGGTTGGGGTGGGGGGCGCTGCCGCCGTCACGACGGTTCGACGAGGCCCCGGTTTGGCGAGGCGTTGAGACCAAGCGGCGGGCGTGGGGGATGGGAATTGGGAAGGAGCGACACTCCGGAGACACGGAGAGAAGGTTGTGCTGCTGTTACGGAGTTAGGTTAGGAAATATAGAATAAACACTGTAATACTTTGTGGGTGGGCCAAATTCTCTAGTTCTTGTATTTCATCGGGCCAATCGGGTCGCACATCTTCGTCTACACGGTTGAATCTTGGCAGTGCACGCCCCGGGTCACCGGGCGGTAGGTGCCAGTGGGCGGGATCGCCGTGCGTGCGGGGCTCCGAGCTCGGCCGGCCAGCCCGTGCCGCGGGCCATGCTACCGGCCCGCGTCTTTGTGCACATATATACTACCCCTTCTTTTCTCGGTCTCCCTCTGACAAAATGGGTCCCCACACGCTTCATCTCCTACACCAACATTCCCAACAGGAACAGAATAGATCAGGTCGTGCCGCACAGGACAGGCCGCCCATGGGGCGTGCGTGCGAGCTCGACAGGGCCGCGCCCTCGAGGCCACGCCCAGCCATGGCCGCCGCCGCGGCGCCTGCCCCCGGCCCCGGGCACGCGTTAACCGCCCCGCGCGCTACTGGCATGTCCGCGCTGAGCCGCCAGACACGACGCTGCGACCTCGAGGATGTTGACAAATCCCACGTGCATGTTCATGATGTAATCAGTTGATGCATTGGCATGTTTGTTCTATGTTTAGCTAGCTGCATGTGTCAGTGGTCTGGCTTGAGTCATGCTGCGTTCACGGCGTAGCCGTGTGTAACCTCCCACGGCCAGAAAAGGGAAGAAAAGCGGTCAGCTCCCACGCCATGCTGCGCCGCTCGCCCGCATCGCCGGTGCCCTGACCGCGCGCCGCCCGCGCCATGCTCGCCCGGCTCGCCGCCGCGCACACCGCCGCGCTTGCCACCAGCGCTCACCCACGCCGCCGCTCTTTTCCACGCCGCCCCGCCGCGCTCGCCATCAGCTTCCTTGAGGTGTTGATCAGCTTTGAATTGAATCGCCGTGGCCGCTTGATCTCCGGCGAGCAGAGGGGCGGCGGGCGTGGTGTCCGCCCGGTCTTGCGCGGCCCTCTGTCCCCAGCCGCGCGGCGCTTGCGGAAAGAACGAGCGAGCCCGACTCCCTGGCAGTCGCGGGCCGCATGCGACCCTGGAAGGGAAAGGGCAGGGCGTGGAGCGTAATTTCCTGTAGTTGCTGACTGTGTGTGAGTGTTTCGATCTGATTCGGCACGGCGTGGGACGAGTGGTATAAATGTAAGACGTTCAACAAAGCCGGGAGGTGGCAAGACGCGTTAAAGCGCAGTATTAATTAAAAGCCGCAACCAGTAAGCGCCGGTAAATATGTAAAATCCCCGAAATACATCGCATCTTCTGTATTTTTTTGTCTACTGTGAAAGAATACGCGATCATCGATCCACCGCTTTCGAAAGTGTCCATCTCGTATATATTATTATTTTGTAATACGCACTATCGTGATCCGGCCCCTTTCTTTCGCGTAACACTTGGTAAAGGATTCTTTCGCAAAGGTAAGCGGCGCTCTCGAAATTTAAACACAGCTAGATTTCGGCAAAGCGCCTTCCAGTGCCTAACGGGCACAACAACAAAAGTGAAGTGACCGAGAGCGTTGGCGGATGAGTTTCTTTGCCGAAGTCCCAACGCCTTTTTAACACTCGACAAAGAGTTTTACTTTTTTACTTGATTCTTTGCCGTGTAACCCGAATATGCCCTCGGCCCCATTCAAAAAATTGTTTGAAATGCAATTAATTAGTTATATATAGAAAATAAATTCAAAAACTACACTAAACTTTTGTAGGAAGTAGGACATGTGGTATGTGTTGAGGAGAATAAGTTTGAAGGCAATTAGGCAAAAATAAAAGTTCTTTGTGAGTGCCAAGCCAGGACATCCTTGAATGAGCTGACACTCGTAGAAAACGCGACTTTCGGCAGAGAAAAACGAGTGTCTATTTTAACGCGAGTGTCTATGACTCGGCGGCTGGCACGACGGCGGCGGTGCCTTTGGCGACCGCGGAGCGCTGCCGAGGACCATGCGTGTTCGGCGAAGACTCCTTTGCGAGTGCCAGAAGCGTAACTCAACAGCGGTCCATTGTCGATGTCGGATCTTTGTCGGTATTATTGCTCACTGTGGCACTAGGCATAGCTTCTTTGGCGAGTGCCCGATATTTTGGCGCTCGTGGGCGGACATGCGAGAAGCCTTGTTTTTCGGTAGTGGCGCCAAGCAAGACATCCGTTGATTGAAATTGGTACATATCTTACCTTGTCGTGATTGCTGCTATCTGGTTGTAAATATGTTGTTATGTAATGTGACTTAACCAGGATCCAGTAAGCGTAGTTTTCTTGTTGGGGCTATGTGTGTGGTTTCTCGACTGCTAGTGGGCTCAAATCCGAGCACAGTAACTAACCCAATCCATATAACGTTTAACAAAATAAACCCACCCCAAACCAACCCGTGGTCTCCGAAACCAAACTCCCGATCTGCTAGCTAAAAACCATCCCGACATGGTTTTCAGCCCACTAGAAATCGGAAGTAGATCAGGGATCATGTTTTTTGTGAGGAAATTTTGATCTTTGTCGATCGTCGGGGAGTTGAGTTGGGAACGCCGGTGGAACCATAGTGATGGCCACAACCCAGGACAATTATTGCTCTCACTCCAACCGGCAGAGGGAGGCCAGTATGGGATAAAGTAGCTGTATCCTCCAAATATATTCAGCCCGATACTAAAGCGAGAAATATAAAACTCAATTCGGCCCAAACCATTAGCAGGCTGAGTGGTTTCCTCCCTTGTCACCTCATTGCCGACTTAATAACAAACTGTTCACCCCTCATTGCCTCTTACTGACGAAATACGGGTAAATCCCGCTCGCGAACGAAAAACTAGTGAACGTGCATACGGTGCCAACCGCGTGTTTGTTGGCCCAGTTTTGTACGACGAAAATTAAGGCCACCATCAAGATGCCGGCGGTGAAGACGGATCGCACGCAATCCATCCATCCATCCATCCATCCATCCAATACTTAAAAGACAAAGCTAGGCATTGAGTCGAGTACGTAAGAACGTACACGTACGTACTTGCTCGTGTATGGTACGCGCGCGTCTACGTCACGTACGTGTTACGAGGCAATCTATGACGATCAGTACCAGCTATTGCTATACTTGTCTTCCATCATCAACGATACATACAATAATAAGTGATACATCATCGATCCCGATCGACACCGCGTCGATCGATCATATCGTTCGAAGTACATATAATGATCACGAGTACTACTGCTCCTGTATATGGCGTGGCGTCCGTTTCAGTACGTACGTGAGACCCATATATATCAACGACGACGGCAGCCCACCAGGACCAGCGCGTACATACGTATATATATATCCAGCTGGCACGTATGTACAAACTTTTATGCCAGAGGCTCTAGCTCTGGCCCTCACACGTACGTACACGTACATACGGTATTTGCGCCAAATAAAACGACGCCATGTAGACGACGATGACGACCGCACAGCACGCGCGAAGCGGTTGTGTCGTCGCTCCGATCCGGCCAGAAATACGTGGATCGATCATCGATGTTCGTCGGATCCAGCGTGTTCCGAGGTCGACGCATCGATCTGTCGATCCATCGATGGTTCAAAGAAACGCAATGCCGGACGGTACATGCGCACAGCATGTGGAACGGATGCGCACACCGCCGGCCGGCGCGCACGTATAAGCCAGCGGTGTGGGGGTGGAACACACAC
Source organism: Hyparrhenia diplandra (assembly GCA_015847255.1). Lineage (NCBI taxonomy): Eukaryota > Viridiplantae > Streptophyta > Magnoliopsida > Poales > Poaceae > Hyparrhenia > Hyparrhenia diplandra. Next base: position 95,363 of record JADLZK010004731.1, read on the forward strand.
ACACACGCCATGTGGTCTGGATGTACGCGTACGCGTGACTTTGGACCAGATCCTAACTGCCCAACCCATGATCGACAGGGTAGCTAGTGAGAGCCCCGGCCGTACTGTGCTGTGTGTTCGGTCGGAGATTAAGTACGCGCATTATTAACAACAGCGCGCGCCAACATGCATATGTCTTGATATCGATTCGACATTTCGACGCATGTGGCATTCATAGTGCGTGATGAGGAGGATCTTGCTAGGACTAGGATAGGAGGGAGAATAGGGCACGTGCAGTGTACGTACGTCTGGTGTATCCTCTGTTTAAGTGCGGTCGTTTTCTTTTCTGGCACATAGTGTATAACTAGTTGTATATTAAAATAATGTATGCAGAAAAGCCAAAAGTAAGCCCATAATTTAGAGCGGAAAATTTAAAATAAGCCTATAATTTAGAAGCGGAGAGAGAGTACTGTACAACACACTCAACGCATCATGCACACGACACGCCGGCCGCGGCAATGCCGTAATCAGTCCCTACTGATTTTGGCAGTTCAAACCAAGTGCGTGTACATCAGTATTCTACACTCTGCTATATATGTGCGAATATACCATCGACACAACCAGAATATGCAGCTTCTTCTAATAACGTGAGGTTTTTCTAGTATTTAGTGTTTAATATTTTTTTTTATATGAGCTTTTCCTACTAAATGCCTCCCTAGCAATCTAAGGGAGGTGTGTCCCATGAGCTAAGGACTTGTTACTACTTAAAACACAAGAAGAACTCCACTATATATATTTTGCTAGTGCGATGAACTGAGTTTCGAATCTTTTCGATTTATGTTGGCGGATTACACCATAGATGACACCTCCCTATCAATATAATAATTTATAACCTTTTCATACAAAATTAATTAGACCAAAGGTAAACTTTTTACCAAAGAGTTAGTATTCGAAGAGAGATTTGAAACTTTTAGTTGATAACCTTTTAAGTTAGAAATCATTTAAGGCTACAATTTTTGTTTAAAGTTTTTCATAATGTGAAATTCTTTTTTTTTTTTTTTTTTGTTTTTTTTAAAGAAATTTAGGATGGAGAAATGACATAAATTGTAGTGATCGAAAAGTTATGTGACTTATAGTTGACTACTTTTAAATTTAGATTCAATTAGGATATTAAATATTTATAATAAAAATTGCTGAAGTGAATGACTAAAAAAAGGTTCTATCAGTCGATCTAGTTACAAACATATACAACACCAGCAGAAATGGTTTTGTAGTACTCCGTAACTTAATAAACGAAGATCGTGCGTGTATATGCACCTGTCAGCGCGGTTAGATGCTTAACTTCTACCAATACCAAAAGGCCTTATTTAATCCAATGATTTTTTTTGAACAGGTTAATACAATTATTGTGCTTAGTACTAATCATACTATCTATACATCTTTATAATAATCAGGTTAAATTTCGCGAAATCAAAAATTTCGCGAAGCTTAATGTCATCCGTCGATTGGAGGGCTAAGATTGAAAATTTGATATACATGGTCCGATACCCTCACCTCCCTCCGCACATTCTCACGCATGGAGGTTTGATTCCTTGCAACCAAGGTTGAAGCCCATCACCGCAAAACAAAAACTAAAAATAGAAAGAAACGATGACATTTGTCCGCAGAAACAAAAACTAAAATAAAAATAATAGCGACCACATTTTGTTTCTCATGCCGTCACGAAGGCACGGAACCGCTGCGGCGAAAGCGCTTAATTACGCCGCCGCCAGCCTAGCGGGGCGATCCCTCAACACACCGCCGCCACTGGCCCCGGCGGCGGCGCGGCGGCTGCCGTGGCGTTACGTCGTCTAGAGCGCCACCGCCGCTATCGGCACACCCACGATACATATACATCCCGCGTCGCGGGCCAGCGTCGAGGATGCGGCGCCATCCCCGAATCGTGCAATTCTGGCTGCCGGCGTCAGCGTCCTGGGATCGGATGATCTTTGTTACATATCCATCGATCTACCTACGGCGTATTTGTTTTTGCTTCATCCAATCAAAGCTTCTTTTTGCGGTGATGACCTGGTGATCAATGCATGACAAGTTAAAAAAAATGGGATATGCTTCATCTCCTCCGAGTTGTTGTTCAATGTGGTTGGATCATTGTGTGATCTACTTCTACCGGTGGATCTTTGGTAGCATGGAGTGCGTGCTACAAGATCGACAGCGGACGGTGGTCGGCGACTTGTGATCTTCATGCAGGCATGCCATAGATTGCTCTACTTTTGTTCTAGGATTGCACAATGTTTTGTAGTAGTGTATGAAAGTGATTAGTATGTCCTAATTCGTCTATTTTTGCAATGATTAAAAATCACGTTTCTGTTCCTTCTGCTTAATCACAGTTTGTTCTATATAATGGTTCCATGTGTGCCAAATAATATAAGAATAATTGTTCTATTTAATTGTTCCATGTGTGCCATTTAGGGGAACACAGCAACAAGAACTGCGGGAACAAAAGAGGCTCAAAGAGAGTCTCCATGCCACCTATTGGACAAGGCCAAACCACTAGATGATGAGCAGATCAAACAGGCTTTGAAGGCAAAAGAAAATTTAGCTCTAATCTATTCTCTTGCAATTAAAAATATTTTTTTTCTTTCTTGGCAGGGTGGCAGCCTGAGAAGTTTAAATATAAGGGTCAATTACATTCCTTGTTATCTACAACAACCTGAGAAGCTTACTGCTCTAAGATCAAATTTACTACTCGAATCATGCATTTGTGAGGATTTGTTCGTGATACATCCTCATGCTTTATGCACAAACGATTTGTTTGATTTGTTAAACACTTCATTTAATGAGGATTTGTTTGTGATACATCCTCATGCTACATGCACAAACGATGTGCAAGTATATTCAGCAAAAGTTATACTCATTTTGGATTTATGATGTGCATGGTAGCAGCATGAACTTTGATGAGGCTACCTGTTTTGTTCATTAAGCTAACATATTTCAAATATTTGTTAGGGATCATGTTCAAATATGTAGTAAAGCGAGATTCCCGCACGGAGCACACAACAATCAGGGTATTGTATGTATATACACGGGAAAAAAGAGCTCTCAATTCCTTGAAGATGTACATATAAAAGGCAGAAAACCGATGTGACTATTTCCCTTCTCTTGACAAGCTTTACCCATTTTTATATCTAGATGGAAAACTATTTGCATGTGGGTAGGGGAAGAAGCTTCATTGTGAGAAAGTGGTTTTGATAACCTTGGAGTTGACTGATGGATTACATCCAAGAAAGTGCCTTTATATGTATAAAGGGTGCAAAAGATAAATATGTGTGAACTAGAGACCCACAAAGATCTTTGTCAAAGAAGTTTTCAAAGAGTTTAGGGCTTGCCTTTGTGTGAATAAGAATTTAAGATGGATTAGTAAGGGCAAAAGAATATATTTGCATGAGCCCTTAGGAATTCACAAGTTAAAGGAATTGTGCTATTATACAATTGGAAGAAACTTGAAATATTAATTAACAAAATATTGTCGTTTGGTATTATTTATGTGCACCCCTAAAAAGTTGTAAGCGTTAGCGAGGGGCCATATACTAGTCTTGGCTAATTACACGTGACCACATGTAAATGGAAGGACAGAAGAACTTTGTTCATGTCACATGGATGTTATATTTTATTTGCACCACATCTCACCTAGGATCCTTCATGATAACCAAAGGTTAATTAAGATCCTACCAACCATCCCTCCCTGTAAACCAATCATTGTTAGCCTTGTTCAGTTTAACGCCATCTCCAAAAAAACTCTCAACAAGAACCTTTACACACTCATGAGCTATTCTATTACAGGTTCTATTTGAATACAAAGTTTGAAATCATCAACAAAGCTCGGATGAGATCATTGATCGGGTGCGGCCCGGTGGGGTGATTTTAGAGTTCAATGATACTCTCTTCTCCCCAAATGATACCCCAAGCATTCGGGTAAAGAGTCCTCTTTCACGTGCATATAATATTCCATCCGCTGCGCCATCGCCAAATAGCCAAAGTGTTCGGACAATGGCCATACCATCATGCTCGGCCTCCACACAAGCACTCTGGCATGCCATGCCTTTGGCAGCCAATGCGTTCAAATAATGGTCATACCATCTTGATCGACCTCCACATAGGTTCCCTTCATGATCTACGAGAACCGCCTTCATTGTCGGTTCAATTTTTGGCTCGCGAATGATGCATCAACATTGCATTTCGGTGGCCAACCATGGCCTCCCCGCCATTGCTTTGGTGGCGCTACCCGTCTTATTTTTGGGGTGCGAGAAGATACCATAAATTGAAGGTTATATCATTACGCCCATTGGATTGTCTTCCCTCATTGGGGTTTCAAGCTCTCCATGCTCCTCTTGTTCCTAGACATCCATAGCAACCACATTCCACAATGAATAAATTTACATCCTTCTCTGTGCAAAGAGGTCTGAGCAAAAACAGGTTTTTGTGCCCAAGTTGATTCGTGTAAAGCGGCACCTCGGGATCCCCTATATAAGAAATTTGACTTGATCCCAAGAGAACCTTTTGTCAAGCGATCCAGACATGTGTTTGATGGACTCCTCATCGTAGATTCAACACGAGGCTGTGACTTGACTCCGCCTTGAAGGAAATCAAGTAACCACTCTCACCACCCTAAAAACCTAGATCTTCAAGGCATGGTCAATGACTCCATTGCTCGTTATAAAGTTGTCGGTATCTTGACCAAATAGTGTAGAGACCATGTCTCTCTAGTTCCCAAGACCGTGAGTCATTTCAATACCACCAGATTGGTTTGCTCAAGATAGCATCGGGAACATCAACAACGACGTTTGTTTTAATTAACTCTATATTCCACCCTCGACTTAGTGTGATAAGCACCAGCAACTATATTCACTTGTGGATTATCGAGAATAACAATCTACTGCAACATAACTTGGAATCAACCGATCATGCTAAACATTTGTTGAAGCTTCACTACCTGGTCGTTTCAAAGGCGCCTAATCGCAACACCTCTCTACCGGCAAGAATTGCCACGAGTTTAGCTAGCTTTTGACTTTTGGCATGTTGGAAGAACCATATTCTAGCCCATCGGCTAATGATGCACTACTATGGATTATCGGTGCATGTTATAGCCTAATTTAGAGCAAAAATGATCATTGGCATAGTTGTGCTAATCCCACCTAAATTGGCCTAAGAGTAGTACACAATAATCTGGCCTCGATTTGGCTTAATTATTATTTAGGTGTATTATTTTACATGCTCAACAAATTCGGTTTGTGGAAAGAGAGAAAAGAGGTGAGAGAAGAAAATGGGTGCTAGACTTGCACCAGCGCTACACAATTTCCGATGCGTTATGTGGTCCCACAATGAACCATACTTTACGCTACTTGTTTCCCTTCCCCACGCAACACATGTGGTCCGTTTAATAAAAAGCTTTTAAATTTTAGATTTATGAGGAGGATAAGCTATTATAGAAATTATCTATATAACCTTCTAGATATGATGTGGCTTGGCAAAAACCATGTGTTATTGGGCTTGCTCTAAGTAGTTCAAATTTTGTTGAAGTGGACCATTTGGCTAGATTAGTTTGTTGCATACATGCTTTAATTCTCATAAATTGCTAAGGCATGTCATATATGAATTAAGGTTGTTTAGTGGGAGGCCAATTCACTAGTAGATGCATCAACACAATATACTTTGTTGCCCTCTAACCATTCCACAAAACACGAATGTTCATATAGCAAGATCGCTGTATCGTTGTTATTAGTTATTGTCCTATGACCTTGCAACATCTTGTCTAATTAGCATGGTAGGGTGGGGGGCAAGAATCTTCAACCTCTTCATTATCTTTTACTGCGGGTGTAGCGGATGTAGAGCGTGGGCTTCTAAGCAAAGAGGACTCATTATTGAGCTGATCTTTTGGAAGCTCGCATGAAACACTTGTAGATTAGCAATGAGCTTGGCTTGAGTCTTTTTGCTAAGATCACATCAGGGAAGCTCCTCGATTGAAAAATCGGCCGAGGTGATGTTGTTCTGTGTGATATATATGGGGTTCTGCAGCGACAACTTCATGCATCTTCTTGCCTTCGTTTGACATGTTGCTAGTAGATCGGTTTCTCTTCTTCCCTATAGTGGAGTCGTCAAAAAGTATGTTGATATTTGAATTGGGGTCACAAAGGTCACATTGACCGTAAAGTGCTAGCATGGCCTAGCACTAGCGCAGTGTGTGTGGTAAAGCCAAACGGCAGGACCAACTAGCAATGCAAAGCTAATATTTCTTAGACTCCTATACACTCAGTTTGGAGGAAGACTTGTCGAGGGGTACAATTATGTTATTCTATGATTTCAACGCCACACCTAGCCAGGTGTCAAATCTTATTAAAGATGTGATGGACAGCACATAGTTAGGAAAAGTTAGGCCAAAGGTAAAGTTGTACATTGCCCACTAATTTCGGCCGTCGTGGCGCCTTTTGGCCCTGGCCCCGCAAGCCTGCGGTCCGGCCCCATGTGTGGCCATCGGGCCCGCGGGCGCTGCGGCGATGTGGCCTTCCGGGGCCATGGGCCGTCGCCTCGGCCGCGACCAAGATTGGTCGGCCCCACGCCGAGCCGGTGAAAAGCTCCGTCTTAAATACTTAGCAGCCAATAGCCCGACGATACAAAAAGTCCGTGTTCCGGGCCAACATAAAAGCCTGGCGCCTCCTCCTCAACCCCTAACTTCTCAACACCACCATCTCCCCGTCGCCGCCACCACCACACAATCTCCCGGCGCGATGCGAGCATGCGCATGCCGTACGCGGCTGGGTACTGCGTCCTTTGTCCGGCGCGGCGCTCACCCGCTCCACTCCGCAGCCCGAACGCGCTCTGCCACTCGCGTCCCTGCGCGCTCCTCACCCACTCGGCTCAAGCGCGTCGAGCGCCGGCCAGCCTTCGCCGCATGAGCGCGGAGTGGCCGTGGTCGCAGCGAGCAGCGGCAGCCGTCTCACTGGCTTCGCGTCGAGGGCGCCGCGCGCCACTCGCCGTGAGGCACCGGCGTGAGCGGGCCGTCGAGCCGTCTGATGCCGCGGCGGCGCAGCGGCCGATAAGCGGCGTGGGCGAACCACATGAAGCGGCGCGGCGGCTGCGGTGTGCGCGGCCGGCCCGGCGTGTTAACCCCGCGCGGCTACGCCCAGCAGGCCGGCCCGCCCGTCGGCGCGGGCCGGGCCGGCACGGCCCGCTGTACATCTATACCAAAAGGAGTAGTAGATGTGGCTTTCGACGATTGAAGTTGGATTATTCCTCGAGCAGTCATAACCCTCTCATATATAGAGAGGGGGAGGTGGTCTTAAATATCGTAGTAGGAAACCCTCTAGATCACAATCTACACGTTTCCCATGATAAAAAAAAACGAGCCAAAACCGAGTTGACTACTTGACTTGCTCAAGAACAAAAAGAGAGAATTAAAGAAACAATCACAGGAAATTAAACCACTCAAAGAAAATGAAGATCTCAGTGTTTCCGTTTCTCTTGGAGTTACTTCCCTATGCTAGCTAGTTATGTATATATACTTTGTTTTCTGAACGTGATATATAGCGTTGTTGGAACGTGAGTTCGTGACATCATATATCGTGCTTTCCAGACAGTTGTCGACTGAACTGGATAGTAGTAACGCGAGCCGTTTGGCGGCGGCGGCGGCGTGCGTACGTACAATCAACACACGCGCGCATCCATCGTCATCATCAGCTGCATGCATGCGCCCAACTGCCCATACCCTGCCGCCTCCGCCGAAACCGAGGCGACGGCGAGCCGGCAGATCGTGACCTCAACCCGGTCGAGAGCTAGCTAGGGATCCTATGGGGGAAAATCAACGAGAGAGGAATGAAACCACGCGCTGCGCGACTGGACTGCTCGATCGTCCCCGCACTTATTTCCATGTGCGCGGGCCGCCGCTGGGGCCGGGCATCTTTTTGCTTCACTGCGCGGGACGACGACTGCGTGATCACAAGCTGCACGGCTTGCTATAGTTGCTACCACGTTGCTACAATGCTGCTACTTGCGTGCGTACTCCGAATACCATCTGGCTGGCGAGCAGGCAATGCCGCCGCAGGAACCTCTCTCTCACTCGATAGTCAGGATGACTGTCGCAGAAAGATGGGAACAGAGTGAATGAAGTAGGTTGAAATAAGTCTCACTTCATCAGTGACAGCATGAATACCGGCCCTGGTACCTGAATTACTGTCACTGTCTTTTACTTTGGCACGGCATACAGGCACCGTACGTGGAATTGTTTCTCAGGATATACACATATGATCTTCCATTTCAGCGCTAGAAGTATATGGATTGCACCTAAGATGTGATTTGCAAACCAATATTTTGTTGTGATTTGCACTGAATATTTTGTCTATAAATATATAAACCCTGTTAGGTTATCCTGAAATGGAGCATTCCGTGCCTGGAAATCTTGCGCACCAGTTTATCAAATTACCGAACAAACTGTTCGGCAAGGCTTCGTTCCAATGCAAACGATACTGCAAGACGTTCGTTCATCGGGATGCTGATGGCTGACGCCGTACGTGCTGATGACGACCGGGGATCCACAGGATGGTTCAGTACCACTGCTTCAAAGTCCGGGAAAAATGATTAGAGAGGACTTGAAGCATGCAGCAAAAGCGAGAGAGACAATTCAAGCAAAATGCAAAGCATGCATATGCATCGATCGACCACGAACGAACGTTGCATGCAACACACGTAGTAGATCCCACAAAAAAGAGCTTTTCACCCATTCCATCGAACACAGCACCAGGAATGATCAAATACATACCGGGGCAAGGAACTAACAGAGTTCAGTTGCCGTCAGTAAAAGCTTGAATTCAACAGCCATGCATGCATGCATGATGCGAGACATTCATCCCTGCTCACACACAGGGGCCTAGTAGCCAGAAATAAATCATTGAACCATGGGACAAGTTACTGCAATACTAATGTGTGTGTGTGTGTGTAGCAGCAAGCAAAAGAGGGGCAATGAACATGAAGCACACGCAGGCACGTCCCCGCCGACCCCATGCATGGTAAGAGAGGACCACCTGGTTATGGTGTAGCCAGTGAGTCAGATGCATGATCTCACACACCATGCCCTGAAACCATGCATGCCAGGTTTCCTACGGCCCTACTGTCAGCCTGTCAGGAACCCAACAACAGTGACATGCAGAGAGACACACAGAGGAGACAGAGAAGCTGGGGAGTGGCAACATGCATGCATGGCATGGCACATCATACTTGTCTTGATGCATGCCCGCTGCTAGTGATAGCTGCTACTCTCTGTACATACAATACAATGATGATACAAAGCCAGTGAAAAACAAACAAACATGCAGCTTTATGTCTACTACTACAGTACTTACTGCTTATAGAAGCATGTTTTCCCTAGTTAACTAGTTAAATCACTTTATATCCTACTGTACTATATAAGGGTCTGTAAAAAAAAAAAAAAAAAAACTCATCCCCATGTGATCGATTGGTAGTCTACTAGCTCAATGATAACAGAGGTCTATGATAATTGTGTCTAGTTCAAACTTCAACGTGCTCATCAAAGCGCGCCGGCCGGAGGGAATCCATGTTGACGCATGCACGGACAACAAACACAGATGCTTGTGGCGACGACGTTTCGATGAGATCGACCCCGTGGCCTGCTGGTGAAAACCTTTGATAGATGAGATCGACGACGGGCCAGATGCGAGCCAACGATGTATGGATTTGCCATCATCAATGCAGGATTTCGGATGAAAACGTATCTCTAATGTTTATGGATGTTCATTGGGGATAATAGGGTGTCTCCAATAGTATATGAGCTAGTACCAGAGACCAGAGGGAATAGGATCGATCTCTTCAGGCCAAGGCTCTTGGTTCTGGGGGATTATTTCCTCTCCCTCTCCGATTAAGAACGAGAGAGTGGTAGGGTGGAATCGTTTTCTCCATGACAGCTACGTTGAAGATGAGGGAGGACAACTGCGCGACGTCTACAACATCCTCATCGACTTGGCGACATGGAGAATTTTTACCTCCGACGGTGACATCAAGGTGGAAATGATGTCTCGGGCCAGTGGGAATAATTTCTCCCAATCTCTTTTCTTCGCTTTTATTGGGCGAGATCCCGCCACAATGAAGGACTCGGGAGAGAAAAAGTTTCAGATCGTCTTCCTCATTCTTCGGTGGTAGAAAGAAGAAGTAAGACACAAGAAAGAAGAAGTTTCTTAACACCGTCTACAAAAATGTTGGTCGTCGTTCGTTGGACATCCGTTCTCGGGCCTTTTGCTAAGTGTTTGGCCATGCGGTCATTCATATATTACGTAAAGCGTCAGATACAACTGGTTTTGAGATAAGGAGCTATTCACAACATGGGTACAATTTAGATGTAAATCAGTTTCTGGATATTTCTATTGTAATCCCGGGAGTGCTTCATATACCCAGCTTTATTTAATACAATTCCTCTTTTTCGTCAAAAAAAAGTATATATGAGCCAATACTAGCTCCAAGTTAACACGTACACATACATGGTGGAAGAGAGAATACGTACCCTGAATATCGAGTTGTGATGGAGAGAGGATCTATCATGAAGTGTGTGACTGACTCTTGCTTCCACGTTAATTTCTTGTCTTTTGCACTATTTAATGATGAAAAAAACTCATTAGCTAGCTCTAAGGGCACTCACAATGCTACAAACTATCATGGTTTCTATAATCTCGATATCGTGTCAAGAAACTATCTTCCACAATGCAATTTTCTATCGTGATGTCATAGGCCCAAACTTCCCTGCATGATTGTATTGGTTTGGCGTGAAGACTTGGTTTCTTAGTTAGACTTGGTTTCTTGTGTTTTTCCCCTCTCTCCAATAAATACAAACAGTCAAAAAAAAAAAAAAAAGCAATAAATAGAGGGGTAATAAATGAGGATTAAAACTACGATAGCCTCCGATTGTGAAATCTTCCCCAAGGTAGACCATTGGACTATTGAGACTGCCCTAACTAATCTATATATGATGTGTCCTAGAGAACTTTTCGTAGATAGATTGATCTAGAACTAAGCTAAAGATATGATCGAACGATACTAGCGTCTATAGCTCTTGATACCATGTATGTAGAAATTAATTACGATGGTTTAGCTTATATCATCATTATTAACATGGCTTTTAATTAGCTTATCCTTAGGCTGTTATGTCTATAACATATGGTCTAGTGGATAGGATTTCAATTAAAGTCTACTCGAGTACACTATATAAGAATAGAGATCTATCTTATCACTATCCCTATATCTACTCCCTCCGTCCAGGAATAAACGTAGTTTAAAACGGCTTAAAAAAAAAACTACCGAATTATTATTCTAAAAATGGGATTAATATTTATATTACATAATTAGTATCATTGGAAAGATATTTTGATCTAGTTTTTTAACAAATTTATTTGTAGATTTAAATCTTATACGTATTTTTCTAAATCGAAACAAACTTTTGTAAGCGCGAACACCCAAAATGCGTTTAATTTTGGGAGCGGACGGGAGTAGAATTCTATCTCTATTCCTAGACTCCTATTATTCCAAGAGGCATTAATGAATTAACTGCTGGCACGGTCAATCGGGCATGTGTGCACAGGTCGGCAGTTCAGTACACGCAGCGCTGCCTCGCTTGATCGATGATGGAGTACTTCGGGGACGAGATGGTTAGCTTTTAATCAACGCCTCGGCTGCTGTCACATACGATACTCCGGTCCCCCTCCTCTCATTGCGAATGGCCGGCCGGCCTCGTCTCTCGCCTTAAAACCACACCACCACTCACACCAGTTCCTGCTCAGTGCCGAGCAGCACACTGCACAGGCGCGACAAATCCTTGCTGGCTAGTGCCTGTCGTCGTCGTCGTTCAATTTACTGCGTGCGACGTGACCACAGTCCACAGCCGTGTCGTATCGTCATGGCCGCCGCACCACATGACATGCACAGCGGTGGCGTCGACTCGTTCGCGCAGCTGCCCCTTCATCCACGGCGCTGGCGCTGCCAACAAGATGCTGGCGTCGGCGGCGAGCAGCAGGGACGCCGCCAGCATCCGCCTCTTCGGCCGGGACTTCCCCAACGACCAGCAGCAGCAGGCGGCGGGCCGCCCACCAGCTGCTGCTGCTCGCGCGAGGACGCTTCGCCGCCGGGGCCACCGAGGGCGGCGGCGAGACGGCGGCGGCGTCAGGTGGCGGCGAGAGGAAGTTCGAGTGCCACCATTGCTGCCGCAACTTCCCGGACGTCGCAGGCGCTGGGCGGCACCAGAACGCGCACAAGCGGGAGCGGCAGCACGCGGAGGGCGCACTCCGAGGCCTCCTTCGCCGCGCACTGCGGCGCCTACCTACCGGGTGCCGCGCACCTCTACGGCCCTCTTCGGCTACGGCGGAGGCAGGCAGATGGCGGCGGCGGGCCACACGGCTGGCGGCGCCACCGGCGCACTACACACCGGCCGTGTGGCCAGGCGCCATGCCAGGGATGTACGGCGGCGTGGGGCCCGTGGAGGCTTCCCGTGTACGGCGGCATGGCCGCCGTGCCGGGGATGTGGAGTATAGCCGTCACCGCCAGGGAGTGGCGGCGCTTTTTGTCGCGGGCTGGCGGCCGACCTGAGGGGGCCGATCTCGCGGGGTACGGAGATGATGATGGCTGGCAAAGACGCCGACAAGGTCGCGATGAGCGTGGTGACGTCACCGCCCGCGCGTTGCCGTCGTCGTGCTTGGTCCGGCCAGGAGTCGGCGGAGATGATAGGGAGACCGGAGTCGTTGGGACACGAGGATGGAGTCATGTTTGACCCTGCTTTGTAATTTGCCCTTCAGCTGCCTGTTAGATCACTTCATTTTATTATTATTTTTTTTGGCTTGTTTCTTCCAGAGGTGTTTTAAGCATGTTTCTTCGTCGCTAAATTGAGAGAAATTTTCAAGTTAGCACTGTCGAATGATATGTACTTTTCTTTTGTTTAAGGTAAGCATGCATGCATGCAGTTTGGCTTGTGTTATTTAGTCTAAATTATCGGTAACAATGTACTGTGTGTTTTGTTTATTTTTATATTTGCTTTTACCTTGATTGTTATAGTAGGCCTCATTTTTTAACAAAAGGGGGAAAAATGAAGGAATAGATGAAACAAAACTCTTATGAACCACTCTCATACATAGGATTGCATCTCTAAAATTGCTTTTGAATTTTCTATGCAACTACTTGTTTGATATCATAGGTAGTGCGGAGAACTTGTAATTAACTTTTTTTTAATACGGCAAAGAAAAACTTCGCTGATACTAAAGTAAGTAACGCCCTCTTATTACAAAAATAACCAAACTAATCTTTTTAAAATTCTTTTTTATGTCTGCCCTTTCTTTATTCCCATGCATGTTTTTTCCTTGTAACATCGAGAAACTGGCAAATCCCACATTTTTTTAATCTTTCGGGCCCATAGGATTCAAGTTGGTAAGATATAGACACAAGGCAGTCTACTCTAGCATTTTTTCTACTCCTACATTCTGAAAAATTGTGTTTCAAATAAATCTTTAGGACAACAACAATTTATATATCTTGTTGAACAAAGTAATAATATATAAGGTGCTCTCCTTTGAGATTCGATGGAGTCATATTTTCCTCATAACCACAGTACTAAAAATGGGGTGGCAATATATAAGATAGGTCCCACATTATATATAATATCAAAAACACACCCAATCACATGAGATCATTTTTGCCCCACACGACCACACTTCGCATCGACTTCGATGAAACCCCTCGCACCGCCTCCACCTAGCTGCCCCAATGCGGCCTACCGAAGAGATCCATCAACCCCTAGTCCACATATCTAATGTGTAGCTTCCTCTCTCCGTGACCCTTCCTTTCGGGGCCGGACTTGCATTGTGGGGTGGCACCTCTATGAGGGTGTCCGAGGGCATCGACGATGTGTCAAAAGAGGGTACACAAAGGGCAACACGCTGAGGGCAGGGACGTGTGCACTCCAAGCAAGGGACCATAGGTAAGCGGCGGCAACGGTGATTTCACTTTGGGGCCCATGGTGGTAATCCTCATGGGTGATATATATACGAGGAGAGGAAAAAGATACATTTTTAATTGTTATATTACACCTTGGTAGTAAGTCGTGATGAAGCCTAAAAAATTTTAGGGGCTGGGCAATAAACAAAAGAGGTGTTGATTTGCATGAAGATTTAATGGTGATTTTTTATTTTCTGCTACGTAATTAACCAACCTTGATTACCGGATTTTTAGGGGGGCTAGAGCCCCACCGCCGTCTCGTGGCTGGTTGTAAGCTTACTACAAGTGGAATAATTACATTTGTTTTACACAAGCTTAGTGCGAGGCTACTAGCCATACGACTGAAGTAGAATGCATTGCAGAGATAAGTGGTATCGTTTACATGTGTTTGTTTTAGGGTGACTATATATTCATTACGATCTAATTAATTGGATACCTAGCTATTCAAATTCGATTTCGTCCATCTCCATTTGTAATTGCACCCCTTTCTAACTAAGGGCTTGTTTGGATGTATGGATCCATCAACTCATCCTACACATATGAATCGAGATAGATGTGTGTTGGGATGAAGTGGTGATCAGATTAAAATGCACGAACCGAACAGTGTGAATTGGCTATGCGGACATGCACGGTGACATATCACACGGTGGATCGGAGAGCCGCCGAGCAATAGTGCCGCCAGAGTGACGATCGACGCGCACCGGCACGACGGCACTGCCTGCCTGTACGCGCGCGTGTGATGATGCGTGGACATCCATCCATCACTTACGTACACATGCATGCGCATCTGCCCTTCCCGGCCAGCAGCAACGTATAGCCATGTACTAGTACACACGTACTACTACAGTACAGGACGTACGTGCAGGCACGTGCCATGTACGTACGACATCGATCTATTCTATGCGCGCTGAGCTCATGCATGCATAGTCGTTGCATATAGGAGTCGATCGATCGAGCAATTAAAAGCTACAGATGGATCTATGTGCTTCACTATTTCCACAGTTAGGTGATCGATCTGGCGGCCAGTAGAGGACGACGACGTCAGAAGCAGTACATGACCGCACTACCACGATCGACAGTAGCAGAAGGAGGCAACGACGACAAAGCTGCACGCCATGCTCTGCCGATCCGATCCATGACAAAGAACATTGAACGCACGAACCCGATGGCATGCATGCAACCGTGTTCAGCGCGTACCTTGTTTACTCGTATAGGCCACAGCTCTGACTCTGAGGTACACATGCATGCATGCTGTGCTGTGTGCATGTACGGGCGACGACGACGATGCACGGCCGGCAGCATATGCCGCCGCAGTACCTGGGCTGGGCGCGCTATAGGACGATAGAGATCGATCACATATAGGAGTACTAGCTCCTAGATGGCATGAGGTTGCATGCATGGACCACGGGCCGGCCGGCGGCCGCCGTGGATGATGCGGCGGCATATGTTTCTGTTCATGTGTGTACGCAGGGACGGAGTTGGCGGTCGGGCAGGTTGGGCTCAAGCCCCACCTACCGCGACGTAACCAGCGAAGCCCCACTCGAGCCCCACCACGGAATTTTGCCGAAGAGCCCTGGCTCTGGCTGCCGCTCCGCATGCCTTTGACGTAACCAGCGAGGAGTCACATCACGTGTAGTCAAGGCCCAGCCCAGTAATCGAACAGGTAACTCTATCAGGCAATCGATCACAATCCTACGGACCCTGCGCTGCGTGACTCCTCGCGTCCCCGGCCGACTCCTCGCATGATCGCATCCCCGACCCCGACTCCTCGTGAGGAGGCGTGATATGGCGGCGCCGCCGGTCCTTTTCGCGGCTCGCCCGTCGCCCTCGCGAGTCGCAGGGCCAACGCCGCTGATCAGGCCTCCAAGGCCCACCTCCCCCAAGCTTCGGGCGATCCATTGAATTGACGGGCGGCGAAAGGCGACACGGCCAGGGCAGATCATGGACACGGCGCCAGGCGGATGGGCGGACAGTGGCCGTAGCTGTTTGGTGTACCGTGTATCCTTCTTCTCTTGATCTTCTGTCACGCACTCAACAGGAACAGGCCACCAAGCCAGGCGGGCAGCAGCAGTCAGGTTAGAGATTTTTTATTTTTTTGTGTGGAAACGAATGACTGGCTGGTATGGGATGATTGAATATTTGAATTGATTATTCATACTTTTGATTTATGATTTCAATTTCAGAATGTCGGGGCTTCTTGTACAATTATTTTTCAACTTTAAGTGGCTCAACTCCACATAGTAATGAGAACACAAATCAACCTAAGAAGCCTGCGGCGTAGTTTAGTCATGAGATCCTAATTGCCGACCTGTGAAAGCAAACCAATCGATCCTATTGAACAAATTAGGGACTGTTAATATGAGTCCTCATATACCAGGGGAGTTTTTTAGGTGGAAATGATGAGAGTTTTACTTCCCAAAACAAGCGGGACTTTTTAGAGAGATGGTTGAATGGTATAAAGATAAGGTAGATATAGTGAAGGATGCATATGACAAAGGTTATAAAATTGCAGGATGATATCTCCCGATATACAAAAAGGATCTTGCAAAAGCTTGTGCAGAGGGAAGTCCACCCGCCATTATGGATGAGATTCAGGGTAGAAAATTCTCGGGTGCTTATTGATGAGTCTCGAGATGTATCAATAAAAGAGCAAATGGCGCTGATTCTAAGGTTAGTATTCCATAATTACAGTTTATTTATTTTTTTATAATTATTCCTATTGTTATACTAACCGTGTAACTCCACAAATTGCAGGTTTGTGAATGATGAAGGGAAAGTAGTGGAGAGATTTCTTGACTTCAAGATGTTCAGAGAGTTGCACGGCTATTACATTGAAAGAAGGTTTGCTCAAGTATGCTTTCAAGTCACAAGTTGTCTATCTCTATGCTCCGTGGCAGGGGTATGATGGAGCTTCTAATATGAGAGGTGAATTTAATGGGGTGCAAAATTGATTCGTGATGAAAATCCTTATACTTTTATGTGCATTGTTTTGCCCATCAGTTGCGACTAGTGGTTGTTGTTTGTTTCAACTTCTAGTGCGTATATTGCAGATTTTCTTTAACTATGTCCCTTTAATCAAGTCAACAATGGGTGCATCTTGTATGAGAAAAGATGCCTTGTTTGCAAAGCATCATGATGTGTTGACAGAAAAGATTGAGAATGGTGAGATTATGACCGGAAGGGGTTTAAATCAAGAAAGTAGCCTAGCTAGGCCCGAGATACTAGGATGGGGCTCACATCTTAAAACTTTTTCCTCGCATTTTAGTGATGTGGGAGGCTATCATAGATGTACTTGAGATAGTCAAGAAAAGATTCTATTAAACCATCATGTAATGGTGGAGCTTTTAGGTTTAATTGAAAATGGAGAGCTTTGATTTTGTGTTCATCCTGCATTTGATGATAGAATTGTTGAGCATAGCAAAGTATTTGTTCAAAAGCTTTGCAAAAGAAGGACCAAGACATAGTTGAAGCAATTCATTTGATCACAGATGTGAAGGATAGTTTGCAGAATATGAGGGAAAATGGATGGGAGCCATTATTGAAAAAGTGTCAACATTCTGTGAGAAGAATGAGATTGAAGTGCCAGATATGGATAAGGTAATGAATGTTAGAGGGACATCTAGACGAAGAAAAGCAAAAGGTAACAGGCAAGCATTACTATCATGTTGAGATTTTTCTAGTTGCCATTGATGCTATCATGATCGAGTTGAATCATCGGTTTAGTGAAATTAGTTGAAGTTATTAGTATGTATGGCCGCCTTTAATCCAAGGGAAATCCTTCTCTAATTTTGATGTGGACAAACTTGTGAGGCTTGGTGAAATTTATGCTCAAGTTTTGATATAGGTGAGCTAAATCGTTTCGCCCGCCACCTCAGGGCGCTTTGTCAACCCGTGCTGTAAGAACCGCACTTCTTGGATGGATGCGAACTTGGAAAAGTTGTCGAAATTATGGTGCGTAACTAATATGCACATCTTATAAATTGGTTTATCGCCTCATTGAGCTAATCTTGATACTACGGTTGCAACGACTTCAGCTTTGAGAGGATATTTTCAAATTTGAACATTATAAAAGACAGATTTTGCGTAATAAAATAGATGATGAATGGCTCAATGACTTGATGATATGCTATAATGAGAAGGAGATATTTAGAAAGATTGATAATGAAAAGATCAAAAAGCGGTTTGAAAAAAGATGAAAGAGCGCCGCATGTTATTGCTAAAACAAGTAGTGGTACGCTCTATTCAACTATTAATTTGTAATTTGGCCCATATATATTTGACTAATCAATTATGTCTTTTTCTAGGTTGCTACTTCGAGGAATAAAGTGTGGCAACGTTCCGCGAAGAGGGTCATTTATTAATTTGGAGTAATTGAGCTCTGGTATGAATGAATTGCCACATTTTTACATCTTTAGTCGATGTTTTAATACAAGATGACTTTTAAGCTATAATATATTTGCCTGTTATTATGCTTTTCGGTATAAGAGTAGCTGGGGATAGATCATTTGTCAGATTTTTGTTAGGAAATTACGACCCGAATTTTTCCCCGCTTCACACCGTGTGTACGAGGAGTCGTAGTCCGCATCCGCATCCATGGGGATGCATGTGTGCCGGTCTTGGTACGAGTACGACCGACCTGGCGTCTCTGCTAGAACTAACGGGTCTTGAGCTAGCTATAGCTTTTATCTAGTTCTAGACTGATACACTTGTAAATTCTCGTCGTCTTGTTGAGCTGTTCCCTGTTCACCAACGGATTCAAGTTCAACACGGCCCAAGACATCGTCCTATGTTGCAAATGGAGAGTCTTGGGCTAGCTCTACTCCTCAGCCCAGTCTTTCCACGTGATGTGGCCCAGAAAGAGATCCAGCACAAAACAGGCTGCATCGACA
The DNA here is from genome assembly GCA_015847255.1 of Hyparrhenia diplandra. Taxonomy (NCBI): domain Eukaryota; kingdom Viridiplantae; phylum Streptophyta; class Magnoliopsida; order Poales; family Poaceae; genus Hyparrhenia; species Hyparrhenia diplandra. The sequence continues at coordinate 114,262 of JADLZK010004731.1, forward strand.
GAGTCATCTCTTTCACCTCAAAAGTAAATAAATAAGAGATAGACTGATCTCTCCTGATACGTTATTAATTAGTTGTTTAAATACCTGTATTTTTTTCTCGAATACGCCAAAAAGTTTTGCATATCTTTTGTATTAAATAGAGAAACAATGAACGTTCTAACGACCTTGGTCACGAAGTGACACAATTGGCTGGGAAAAGAAATGTACAATCAAATTTCAACCTCCCCAAAGACGGTGTGTGTGTACATATGATGATCAGTATGGGTGTTTTCTTTTCCACCCAAAAACACGGGTGTTTATCTTAGCCATACATATATACACGTTGTCAATATCGTTTCTCTGTGTATGTGATGATGAAAAGAAAAATAGTGATAGTCTCTTTTTTTCTCTAAAACAACCTTTCGAAACTCGAAAGTAATGGCTGCAGGTGTGTGCTTTGACTGATTACGACTTTTATAACTAAAGTTAAGCCCCTGTCGGCGGCATGTACGCTTCATGCTCACGAAATGATCGTCTACAGGTAATCCAAAACACTTCAGATTATAATAATGTAACAAACGGTATACAATTCTACAATATACATCAAACGCCACCGATAAGTGACTAGGTGCTCGCCAAGACCAAACCCTGTAATCCATCACCTATAATGCGGGATCCAAACGATCAAGATTATTATAAACGTATCCATAATCAAGATTATTTATAATTGCATTCACAATCCAATAATCAAAATATGATACAAACATGCATTTTTTGTACATTTGAGAAAAAAAATGCTTATATGCAACTTAGTCATTAAGGAAAAAGTCAAGTTTAATTTGTTTTCCCCAACTTTTGCGAAAGTCCGATTTTCCTCCTCGAGCTCCAAAACCGTGAAAATCACCTCTTACTTTGAAACCATGCGATTTACCCCCGGAATGGTATTGTTTTTGTCTTTTTTTTTTTTTTAATTTGTGAGTAATCTTTAAAAAGATCACAAGAAATTCATAAAAGGAAAATGCAATTTTGTTACAGATGAATATATAATATGGTATGCTTAAGTACATTTGTTGTATATTTAGATCTATGCTTTTATGTACTTTGACTGAATAATTCATAACAAATGATTTCTATGGTCCGATTGTGGTAAAAATTTTATGATGTCCTAATTATTCTATGCTTGAACTTTAGTAAAAAATTTCTTACTCATTGATCATTCATAACTTAGTTATATATTTATTTGTATTTAAAAAGCATAAACCCTTAATAAATTTCACCATAGAAATCGTGATTTATGAATTTCCAATTAATTACCAAAAATCGTAGATCCGAATCTACAACAAAAAACATTGTATTAAAACATAGCATATTATATAGTCACTGCAGATCTACACATGTGAAATCCAATAAAATTGAAATTTTCATTTTATGTTTAGAATGTGATTTACTATGGTTTTCAAGGATTCAACTGAAATAAATAAAAAGGAAAAAACAAAAACTGTTCTAGAGAGGCAAAACACATGGTTTGAAAAGTTGAGAGAAGTGGTTTGCTTTTTAGTTTTGAGTTCAGGAAGGAAAATAAACTTTCACAAAAGTAGGAGGAAAAGTGAACTTTTTTTTTTTTCCAAAGTCATTATCACAACAGCAAAGATTTCGATGGTACTGGTTCAAGATTTTACTACCAGCAGGGCCCAGAACATTTGTCGGCCCAACGGCCCGGTCCTGTCATCGCAATAAGTTCTGTTCGGGTCCTCAGTGGGCCCACATCGTTCGATTTCGTCACCCTCGACGGCCGGCCGGGCACCCACACCGGCTGACCACACCGCTGCACCGCTGCACGGCACTTCGCCACTAGTCCGCATAAAAGAAGCAGAGAAAAGCGGTTGAAAAATTAACTAAAAGCGAATGCCTTCTAGAAACGAAGGCGCTTTCCACCCGCCCCCTGACCCCGGCCGGCTCTCCTCCCCTCCGTAATCGCTTCAAAGCCAAGCGAAAGCCGAGAGCCCAACCGAACGACGACCCGCACCTCGCCTCGCCCTCGCCTGCGGTTTACACCCACCCCACAGGCCCGGGCGGCCGCGCTACAATGGCGAGTCGACCACACGCCCGCTAGGTCTTCGCTCCCGCGGCGTTCTCCCGCGGCATCGTGGCACGGGAATGCTTCCGGCGCCGGCGGGCAAGGACTCGCCGCGGCTGGCGGAGTTCGCGCTCGACGCGCCCGAGGCCAAGGAGAGCGTGACCGTCACCGTCCGGTTCCGGCCGCTCAGGTTGGGTTGGGTCCCCTGCTTCGCCGCACTTGGCTGCAATTTGTTCGGGTTAATCGACCGGGTTCGGCTTTTGGGGAAATGCGGATTGATTTCGCTGTGTTTTCCTTCTTCCTTCTGCGTGTGTTAAGCTCGCGGGAGGTTCGGCTGGGGGAAGATCGCCTGGTACGCGGATGGGGACACCATTGTGCGGAGCGAGCAGAATCACAGCATCGCTTACGCGTACGGTATGTGCACGATACCTGTTCCGGAGTATTCTGGGGATGGATGGATGCGGATGGATCAAACTTCTG